>OX375866.1:22237879-22305422 GCA_947359475.1 Heligmosomoides polygyrus bakeri | reverse complement strand
GGTAAATTGCAATAACGACATTTTACTCACCGTTTTTGAAACTGTACTTCCTCTTCACGTCAACGCATATCGGAAATTTTCTTAGATGAGTTCTTGCCGAGTCTTTCAATACCGATGGAATCATCTACTTACTTAAGTCAGTGGAAATAGACAGTTGATATGGTTCAGGGATGAGCGGATTAACCATTATCCTTTATCCGGTATCCGTTGGGTTGTGACCTATCGGTTTTGTTGTTCGTTATCCGGTGGTTTCTGCCGGATAACTAGCAATAAAATCTGGCGTACTCATGATTACTTGGTTCAACATATGGGAAATCTTTGATAATCGCTTTATGCTTTTCTCCACTAATGTTTTCTCCACTAAGTTGATGCTTTCTCTAGGTTCTCAATGGTATAATTAAGCTAAACTATCTACCTGATCAAAGCGCGTTTTGAAATGATGCGGAACACTGCCTTGCTCATTTCTGTTTGTGGAGTTTCCACCAAAATTTCCTCTAGCGTTAAGTACGATCTGGAAAAAACCAATCGATCAGTGGAGAAAGGGATAAACGTTCGTACCTTCTACGTGATCTTTTAGCTCTTTGTCACCACGTTTCGCATGTGCTGTGTTGTTTTTATTCCCGTTCAGTATTAACTTCTGCTTTTGTTTTACTGTTACGTTTTCTTTATTAAATTGTAACCTTCGCTTAGCTTTAATAGTTTTTCCTAGGTTTTCCTTTCCTTGTCCTTGTTCTGTTCTTCTCTAATGCCTTTCAGAAATTTCCTAATTCTTTATTTTTCATGCACTCCCCCAATCAGCGGTTATATGGGAACTGATGAAGTCAACGGACCTACTAAGTTGGTATCCGAAGTCGTTATCCTCGGGCGACTTGCAGTGTTGGCTGGCCACTGCTGCTCTTCATTCAGTTTCCCACTGTTTTCCCCTGTTCAATCCAGTTCAGAACTGTTTCGTTAAATCGTAATTGAGTTGTTAAGCAGTCTCGTCCACACTTTTCAATATGGTCCTAAGCTTGAAGTTTTGATGTTGAGGCTTTTCATTTCGTTTTGTTCTCACATTGTTTTTTCTATGTATACTGTGTCCATATAGTTGTTTTCACAATTATGGTGCAAATATTAAATAAATAAATATGCATGGCTTCCAATCGATTGGTCGATGAAAAGGCCAGTACTTTAATACTTCTAAATAATCCCAGATCCGTTCGCAAGCTTACAGGTAGCTGTTGAACAGCCGATGTAGCTGTCGGGGCTGTGGATCCAATGCTGGTATACAAACACAATTTTGCTGATATATCGGCCCAGCCACCCTCAGAGTCTGAAAAAGGCAATCAAAGCTTGAGGGAGTGCTCATCCAAGAATAATAAGCGGGTTGTAAGTGTTCCTTTAGGTAATGAAAGGACGAAAAGAAAAGAGAGGCGCAGGACAACCCAACTGACGCAGGACAACCCAACTGACCATGACTATGGAAACAGCCGAGAGGCTAACAAGCCACCAATGGATGAGTACAGATATCAGTGAATGATGAGTCACATCTGCTTCTGGCGTAGACGTTTACCAGGTTTTCCCCAGTCTTCGAAAGGGCAGTTCCGTCTTCTTAAGTTCCAATCAATATGAAACTACTAGGCTTGAAATTATCACTGGATTAACAATTCCTCTGACTATTCTGTTCTTATCCAGGCTCCCAAGAAGAGACTTGCGGCAGCAGAAAAGCCCCTTTTAAAAGCGTTGGTTCCACAGCTTGATGAATTTCACTCCAAATATGCTAAGCAGCAATTTACTCTTTCCGTACCAATAAGGAGAATCTTGTTCGATCTGAGCAAAAATTAGTGTTAAACTTGATTGGAAAGTATACAAAAAGCGAGTGTTTTTAACGACTACCCCACCAAGGCTTTGTAGGATATATTCCTAATGACTAAATTACAACTGAAAGAAACGTAAATAAAGATTACAGGGTTTCGTTAGCCAATTCCCTTGCGGGAAGCGCACGCACTCTACCCTACGGGATATTGTGGGAGCAATTTGAACGCGTATTTGGCCTATAGAATGAATTTGTCAGCTGATGGACCAGTCAGTGTATTGTCCATCCCGGAAAAGCCTGGTGTCAAGTCACCGAGTTCGAAAAAAGGAAAGGATTTGTTGACATGGACGGGAAATCCGAACCAAGAACATAGAGTCGGGGAGCATGCAACAGCAAGCACCTCCGACTGTCTCGAAGAGAGAACACCAACAAGAAGGTTAATGGCTTATTGGACATATCACGTAGAAACTGCTACCCCGACCTATTATATAGGGCGTGACTGAGAACTAGCCTTAATTTTTGTTGTTTGTTCGGTATTCGTTTTCAGTTCACTTTTGGGCAAAATTATCCGTTATCGGTTATCCGGGTTTCAAAATTCTATTATCCGCTCATCCCATATTTCGAGAATTATCAGCGGCAATTTTCCTGGCTGCGTGCGCTACCGTGGTATTCTATGCAGTGGTTTTATATGTTTTAGACTTCCTAAGGCACTTTTTACGCTTGATTGCTACAAATTATTTTTGCTATTTTCCAACAGTCAGTTTTTTACTTTTACTTCCTTTATCTTTTTTAGTTTTGTAATAATCACCTCATAAGTGGGATTGTGAGACGTAAAAGATGCGAAGAAAACGTTACGAAACAGAAATAACGCGGAAAAATAAGTGTAGGAAACAAAACGAGGGAAGAAAAAAGATATTTCTTCTTCCCTGCAAGATTTTCCGAAAGTTGGACGAGTTCATCGTGCAGCATGAGGTGATGATTGTAGGACTACGTTAAGGAAACCTTGAGCACCGCCTTACCGATAGAGCGTGAATGCTGGCGCTTTTATTAAATTTCACGTCGTGCATGGGAACGATGTTGCTTAACCTTTTCGTCTTCTTGGGATCCTTTAGCAGTTTTATTTTGTGAGAAGCACAGTTAATATACATGCAAAACAGTGAACACATGTACGTGAAGGCAAAAATAAATAAATGAAAAGAAGCCGATGACCACTCTTCAACAGTTGTTATACATAAGGTTACCCAAGAAGTGATACTTTACACGCTGCCTATTAGATAAGGATTTTATAGTTTTTTCGAAAAATGTATATCTGGATTATTGTCCATGGATTCTTCATCTAATTTTGTCAGCTTACTGCCACACGTTTACCAATACAAAATGCTCAACAAGAATGGGAAGAAATCTAGAAATCAACAACACATTCTAGCCTCATGCAAATGAGCTTGTGCAGTATGGTACCATGCGCTTCAAGAAGAAAATCAAAGCGGTCAACTGCTGAAAAGTCGTACAAAATTGATAGGCAGTGGGAAATTCTATTTGAAGGAATTAGGAAGGAAGAAAAAAGATGGACCACTGTTAATATAGGAGAAAAGACGCTCTTTTAAATACTCGTATGCCTTGCATCTTTTATCAAAATTTGTTGTAGGGTCCGTGGCTGACCATTTCATTCTCTGCTGTCGTATGCAGCAAGAATAGGGCTTTGTGGGATAAAAAGAATCGTTCTGTAAAACAGGCAGTTCGCAGATGGACTTCGTAAATATTTGCCAAAGACGAATAAAATGGCTAGGTGTGGCCACTGCTTGACCGGAATTCTTTTTTAAACTTCTGTAGTTCTACGAAACAATCTATAGAAGAATGTAGTGCTGTACAAGTTCACTTAGCGAGCGCAAGTTTATGAAAAAAGTCCTGTCGAGACAAAAGGAAACGCTTAAAATGTTTAACCATGCTATTGTGCATAGCACTTTAGGTCTTCTCACAAGGGGAGCCTCTAGAGTGGCGGTGAGCTTTTGCGATGCAATTTTTACAGGATGTAGGGTCCCGTGTGGGAGTTCAAAACCATAGTTACTTTATTCAGAATAATCTTCTGTGGTCGAAAAAAAACGTGTGGACGAGTAAGCGCGAAGATCGTGGCGCCCTACTGCCATCCAGCACGGTGGGGTCGATTGGCGTAGTGGTAGCACGGTCGTCTCTCAGGCGCACCGAGCGGGTTTGATGATTCGGTCCCCGTTGTCGCCAATGTTTTGGCGCACATCTGATCGTTATTGTTATGATCTTGCGTGATCACAGGAGTCAATTTGTACACGATTGATGCTTCTAGTATTTAAACCTAGCATTTTGGGCTTTCATTTGAGTTACCTCTCAATGGATCGTATTTACACGGCATCATATCAGCAACGATACCGTAAATGCACACAAACTGCTCCTCGTGATTCTCAAAGAAAAAGACGGTGTCTTCCTCCAATCTGGCCACTGGCAAGCTCCGAACCTGCTGGTGATGGATATCGCGAGAAAATCCCGGGTGCCCCGCTTCGTCAGTGAGTGTGTGGCTGGATCGTCAGGCCCTCCGCGCACAATCCTTCTTGTCGATAGCTGGGCTGGATTTAAGGACCAAACCAGTGTGCTGTCAGAGGTGCCCAATGGAAAAAAGTAGAAGAAGTAGTGATGCTCTGTCAGGGAGAGGAAAATTGTTTGTCTCCAGCCTTTGTTAGATGCTGCTGGTGTGATAAGCGATTACGTTTTGAATGTTCCATAGTTCTATATCACAACTGTTGATTATCATTGTTAGCAATAAACACATTTACTTCATGACAAGAAGGATTGTGCGCGGAGGGCCTGACGACCCAGCCACACACTCACTGACGAAGCGGGGCACCCGGGATTTTCTCGAGATATCCATCACCAGCAGGTTCGGAGCTTTCCAGTGGCCAGATTGGGGGAAGACACCGTCTTTTTCTTTGAGACTCACGAGGAGCAGTTTGTGTGCATTTACGGTATCGTTGCTGATCTGATGCAGTGCAAATACGATCCATTGAGAGGTAATTCAAATGAATGCCCAAAAAGGCTAGGTTTAAATACTAAAAGCATTAATCTTGTACAAATTGACTTCTGTGATAACGCAAGCCCATAATAATAACGACCCGATGTGTGCAAAAACGTCGGCAACAACGGGGACCGACCATCAAACCCGCTCAGTGCGCACGAGATGCGGCCCGCCACCAGCACGGCAACCGACCACATCGTGCTGGGTAGCAGCAGGACGCCACGAACTTCGCGCTCACGCGCTCACGCGTCCACACGTTTTTTTTCGACCACAGAAGAGCATTCCGAAAAAAGTAACTATGGTTTTGGACTCCCCACACGGGACCCTACATCCCGTAAAAATAGCCTCGCAAGAGCTTACCGCCACTCTGGAGGCTCTCCTTGTCAGAGGCTCGACGACTTTCCACAAGCTAAGAGAACTTAAAACGTTAACTGTTTGGTGTTTTTAAAGATTGTTTGTTCCCTGCGCTTCATTCCAGTATCGTCTTCTTCTCAATTGTGAAACTCGAAGTTGTTCAATATTTATTTACAGCGTTTCGGGCCTTACGCCGTTCTTCAGGTCTAAAATAACTTTGCAAACATATATGCTCAACAGAACAACTGACGCCTACAGACCTGGAACCTAGGATTTTTTGGCACCGCCACGCTTCACGCCGAGAGCAAATTGCTTTAGAGCGCGGCATCCTCAACTTCTGGACGTTGCGCTTACTTATTTATTATTTAGCATGTACCTCGTACGCTTGAAGAAACAAATGTTATGCATTACCTATGTGGATTCGCTGGCTAAATAGCATAACGCCCATCGAAGCTGACCATGAGCTCAAGAACCAAATCCCTACGTCCAGCCATTCACTCACCCAACTAAGCAAAGTTAACAGTGTGTTGACGTGTCGTTTTTATTGCCTTGAAGAAGCATCCTAGAGCTTCCTTTCGACAGTGGCAGATACCACTTGAAAAACCAGGTACACACTGTTAACAGTTTTCTGAACTGTCTGCATCTTCATAACTAGACATTGGAACTTACAAGGAAAGGTTCCCAACTCACGGTGAGCTTTTGCGATGCTATTTTGGCAGGATGTAGGGCCCTGTGAGTGGAGTACGAACCACAGTTAGTTTTTGCTGAACGCTTTTTTAAAGACCTGGAAAGGAGGTCTGTAAGCGTGCGCGCAACTATTGTCAACCCCTACGACATCCAACGAGATGTGCCTCGGTGGCGTAGCCGGTAGCACTGCCGCCTCATAGCAGCACATTTTCTTCAGGGGCTTTTCAGTTCGAGTGCGAGTGTTGCCAACGTTTTTGCACGTATTAGTTTGTTGTTATTACACTTTCTTATGATCACAGGAGTCAATTTTAGACCACCAATGCTTACAACAAAACAAGGCTCTCTTTTTGCACATTCATATGTGCTAGTTTTTCAACTATGCAAATGCGTACCACCACCATATCACACCGTACCACCAACGATACCGTAATTGCACACATCTTGCTGCTGAGTATTATGAACCTGGGCCATATCAGTACATAAGTGCACTAAAAATATCGTTCTCATCTGAACGTGTTGTCGGTCGACTCTTTCCACTTTCACACCGGATTTCACTTCTACGACAAGAGAGAGATTGCGGTTGCGGATGCCATAAAAATGCCCCTCCTGGACGACATTTATGGAGATATCGTCTATCAGGAAGGAGAGGCGGTTCAGGTTAGAGGTAGCAGATTAAAGGCCATCCGGAACATGTTACATGCAGCCGAGATAGTATATTGAAAGTAGGTAACTGGGATAAAATATTGTAAAGAAAACCATCCGTGATTTTCTTTTGATGGCATATTATAAGCCAGACTACCGACAGATCTGCGCTTAGGTGTTTCGGCCGTGTCTGTCATACGCGTATGTGGCAGCTGGCTCACCCAGGACTCTTCTCTACACCCACAGATTGCGCATTCAACGAAGAAGAAGTGTCATTCCTTGCCAGGGAGAAGATTGTTCCTCACTGGCTTCTGTAAGGTGCTGCTGGTGTGACAAGCGCTTGTGTTTAAGACCATTGATGGTCTAACATTGCCCCCTGCGATCATGAGGAAGCGCAATAACAACAAACTAAATACGTGCAAAAACGTTGGCAACACTCGGACTCGGACTGAAAAGTCCGCCGGTATGCTCCTACGAGGCGACAGTCTTACCGGATGCGCCACCGAGGCACATCTCCCTGGGTGTCGTAGGGGTTGATAATAGTTGCGTGCACGCTTCCAGACCTCCTTTCTAGGTCTTTAAAGAAGCGTTCAGCAAAAACTAACTGTGGTTCAGAACTCCACTTACAGGGCCCCACATCTTGCCAACATAGCATCGCCAAAGCTCACCATGAGAACCCTTCCTTGTTAGAGATCGCTAGCAAGTGCACAAATCGCAATGTCACCCTCCCTAAGAAGTCCAAGGAAACAAACGTGTGGATGTTGGTAATCCAGAGAGATGGCATCCCCTTGAGTTACTCCACCGTTAAATGATCTAGGAGGAAAAATTGAAGAGTTAATACAAACGATAAACTTTCGGACAAACAAGAATAGTTCAATTCAAGAGGTTATATGCGGACGGATGTCAATAGCTCTCATTTTTTGTAGCAATTTGGTGTGCAAAGCAATATCGAAGGCTGTAGTGAAGTCGAAATAGGCAACAACCAATTTTTTTTGTTAAATCAATAATCGGATAATTAATGGTTTGATCCGTCGAGGTCATATTGCCTTTTTGAGAATGATATTGGTCTGCTAATATGACAGAGTACTTCTGAAAATAATCTACATTTATTTTCTTAATTTTTTCATACCTTGAGATGCGATAAGTAACGCTAACAGGGCTAAAACACGTGTGTGCATTATAAGGTGGCTTTTCTGGAATGGGAGTGACAATACAGTGAACCCACCTGCTAGGCAGCTAAGTAATCAAAAGACTCCAAGAACTTTGAAGAAACGAGTCTCATGAGGGGTCATCATATATCAAAGGCGCTGTTCGCTATATAATCGCTATATAATCTTAACAGGTGACCTAGCCTGAAACATTGCGAAATGCGAGGTGTGACTATTTGGGGACACAGACCACATTGTAGGTGATAGAATCGCTGGCATGGTTAAAAGGTTTTTTCACTCGGGTCCTCAGGATGTTCTCTGAGCGTTGCCTGCCTTACTACTTTAGTGGAGCGCTCCATGTGCGTAAGACTGTGTCAACAGTCTAAATATCCTCAATATTCATGTTAAAATTCGCGCTGCTCCGCACAGGAGTCTCGTCAGTCTTTCCATACTACGAATTGTCGTTTCATAATACTCGAAAGGTGTTTACCGGGGATGTACGCCGCCATCGTGGTGTCCAAGAGCGCTTTGTTATCGGACGGATACGCGGTCTCTGAATATTAGGAATTCGCTATGAATTTATTTGGTGAGAGTGATTCCCTGATCTTATTTGGCTGTTGAAGTACTTAGCTAACAGAAGCCATTACATGGTTCAAACATCTCCGTTCGCGTTGAAACTGAATGGTTTTAAATGTATCCAAAATAGTATGCAATAAAGTCTTCTAGCAGGGGGTATTTCATGGGCAGGTTTGGCCACATTATTGTAATATACCTTGAAATAAATAGCGCATACCCAACAAATTGTTATGAAGGACCGGACCAAACGGATGGGTAGTCCAGCGAGTTGCTCCGAAGAAGACGTAGATAAGGTAAGTACGATGCAGCTTGAGTAAACGAGGCTTTTGCTTAGAACGTGCGAAAAAATGGCTCTGGATCGTTTGGCATGGCAGAACATTGTACGTGAACCTGAAATTCCATGGCACCAAGAGCGACGTGGCCTCGAGGCCGCCCTCAAACTTGAAGCCGATTATTGGGGAGTAATTAAGCAAGCAAGCAATATTCTTCAAAAACAACCATGAGGAATGCATTTCTAAAGAACGTTCCGCGCAGCAACTTTGAGGAACGATTCCCATAAACAAAGCAATAATCCGTAGAGTACCAATCAGACTTCATCTTCAAAAGAAACTGTACATCTGCATTGATGACATCGTACACATAGCGCCGAACATCAGCCAAGTTGAGCGAATGCTGGACGATTTCAGTAAAGGCATTGGACTGAAAATGTGACTGACTGAAGATGTCTGACTTACGAGATGGACGCTTTGTGAAAAACTGTCAACTCTCGATGCCCCATTCTTGCCTAATGGAAGGAACATCTTCGAGTGCCAATGATACGTTTACCTAGGTCGCGAAGTCAATCCTCGAACGACCCCGTGCCGGTGTTGGGCAGTAGGAAGCAAGCTGCTTGGGGAGCTTTCATGAGCGTCGAGGAAGCCGTGAGGAAGAACAGCAACGTGCGGCTGTCCACATATATAACTCCACCGTTCTTTCTGCGCTAACATAGGCCTCAGACACCTGGGCCTTATGAAAGCAGGATGAACACGATCAGCGTCGCGCGGCGTCGAATTGCGAGGACAATGCACGGAGTGACATTACTCACGCAAGTGGGAGAAGGCCTCCTGAGTTCAGAACTCTGCCGAGGTTGAAAGATCAGAGACGCTGTCGCATGGGCCAAGTCGTCGAAAATTAGGTGAGACGGCCATGTAATGCGCTTCGCAGACACCCGGTGGACGAGAGTCGTTACCAACTGGATTCCGTGGGATGTCAGGACAACACAAGCCCACCAACGCGTTAGTCTAACTACTTCGTGAAAGCTCACCATCACCTTGGGCTGGTAAAGATGGTCTAGAACTTACCTTGTCGTTTAGGAAAGTCCACTTAGCTGCTCCGCTTGACGAGTTTACACTCTACAAAAAGCTCGCTTAAACGTTTGGACCGCAATGTTTTTAACTGGAGCACAGATGCTATGCGACAGAGAAAAAGATACCTTATAGCGTTGAGGGTACCCCATAGCTATTAGGCCGAACGAATTTGTCCTCTGAAAAACTTGTTGCACAACTTGGAGTGCAGTGTTTTACACGATTGGGCAAAAGCTATGCGTTATGCATAAAAGTAAAGATGATCTTGGTGCATACCTTATCGTTTCGAGAATTCCACTCAGCTTTTAAGCTGGACGTGTTGCTACTCTGCAAAAAGCCCGTTGAAGAGTTTGGACTGCAAGGTTTTTTCACGATAGCACAAAAGCTAAGCTTGGGCTGGTTAAAAAGCTCTACATCTTACCTCGTCGCTTAGGGAAGTCCAATCAGTTATTACACTGGACAGGTTTCTACTTGCAAAAGGCTCGTTGAAAAGTTTGGACTGATATCAATCTCTCTTTATTGAACTTTATGTAATCTAAATGCTCTATAATATGTATTTTTTTTTCTCGACCTGACTAAAAAATTTATGTTTCAACGTTTTGATGTGCTTATTGAAGTGTGTCCAAGGAGCAATCCCGAACGGTATTTTATTTAACTTCAAACTGGAACAATCCGCAGCCGAGACAGCTCGACGAATCAAGCAAGTGTGGGGCCTAGTAGTGTTGGAGAAAGCACTGTGCGCCAATGGTTCAGTAAATCTCGGACCACAGATTACAGCCTCGAAGATATGCCCCGAGGCGGTCGACCTAGGGCAGTCCTGGACGAGTTGAAGGAATTGGTGGAAGCCGATCCATCCCAAACAGTTTGCGGGATTACGGAAGAGCTAGCCGTTAGCAGAACTGCTGTTGCAGCTGCTTAGAAACGTCTTGGGAAGGTGAAAAAGCTCGAAAAGTGGGTGCCTCACGAGTTCAGTGAGCGACAAAAACTGTCACGTTTCGAAATTTGTTCTTCTCTGCTTTTACGCAACAAAACTGACCCGTTGTGGATCAAATCATCACTTGTGATGAGAACTGGATTTTGTGTGATAAAAGGAAACCTTCCGGACAGTGATTGGACGCCGACGAACCTCCTTGGAATTTTCCAAAAGAACCTCCATCAAAAAAGGGATGGTCACTGTGTGGTGATCGGCGGCTGGTGTGATCCATTACAATTTTTTGGCACCAGGTCAGACGACCACTGCATAGTCCTACTGTAAGGAAACCGACGAAATGCACCGAAAATTGCGTCAACCTTAGCCAGCATTGGTCAACAGAAGAGACGTGATTCTTTTGCATGGTAACGCCCGCACACACGTTTCACAAATCACCACTCGAGAATTAAACGAATTAAGGGATGAAGTTTTGCCATATTCTCCAGACCTCTCACCAACTCTCATCAACTACCACAATTTCAAACACTTTCAAAACTCCCAACTTCTCTCTTCATGATACCTCGGCACTGTAAGTTGTTGGAGAGTTAGTATTTTGGTGCCACAAGAGGTTCTTAGGTGGACAACTTTATTTAGCAGGGCCTGACGTTTCGACGTTCCGCCGTCTTCAGAGACCTAAACATGGTTGATGGTTAGATTTACGCTTGGTGGGGGGGGACCCTACCCCACCAAGCGCCTCAACCCCTCTAGCATTTTCGACCTACTTCTACAAACACCGGAAGAGACCAAATGAGAGGACGAACTCAGCAATGTCCCCCGTTGAGGGCATATGTTCGCACTGTGACCAGTAGAGGCGAATCAACCACACTGCGGATGTCGCTCGCTGATCATTCTACAGTTCACAATGAGGCACAAACGGCAAGAAGTCACTTGTTACGGCTAGACACTCATTTCGGTTGTTCATTACTAGATTCTTCGTAAAAATCCAGAATGCTTCCAAAGCTTTTCGTGCTGAAATATCACTCTCAATGGCCAATATTGTACATTTCATCTCGTAGTCATTCCCGTCATGCGCATCAATTCTACCTTTGCCAAGTGGGCTGGATTGCAATCCACGTCTTTTGCTAGCTAAGTGTTCTTTTATGCGAACCGCCAGAGCTCTTTCCGTTTCCCCAATGTATGCTGCGTTACAGCTCAAACACACGTTTTGATAAATTGCCGCTATGTTTGAGCAACCTCAAAAACTACCGTTTGGGCAAATAACGCAGCTCTCCGACATGCACTTCTTGTCATGGAGTCGATTTCGAACCAGGTGGCATCTGATACTGTCCCCAGGAACGTTCACCAAGACAACATCGTCCTGCAGCTGCGCTGTAACAAGAACTCTCTGAATGTCAGCAGTAACTCTGACCTGATATCGCGTAGCCGTTCGAGACGGCTATAACGAAGATCTCACAATAATCGTCGAGATCGACCCCGTATGGATAAGATGCCTCTGGTTCTTCCCTTATTCTCCGACAGAGTTACTGCTGACATCCAACAACAACTCAAGAAGGATTTCATATCGTTCTTCTATATTTCCATGTTGGGTCCATTATTAGATCTTCAAGTCGAACACTACCACGCAACGATAACTTTCAACAAACAACCGCGAAAGCTCCTGACTCGACACCTCGCAGCTGCATTGAATAAAATTTCTGCACCTCGCTATGGGTCAGTGAGTGACTGTTCACCCCTACAAGAAGCACACTTAGTGCCCCATCGCATCGCATAATTTAGCTAACTTTCTGATATTTATATGGCACATTTTAGAAAATACTTTTACAGTGCGTATCATAATGCTAATGGCTTGGCCCACAAATAAAAGGATAAAAGATAAAGGACGGCGTCACTAAATCTCTTTTAGGATTCTGCTTCTACATGATGTCGAAGAGGCGATTGGAATGCGTATTTGGCCCGCATTTGGTCCACACAAAAACTTGAGGTAGCCAACCGATGAACAGGTCAGCACATTATCCTTCTCAGACAAGTCTGGTACCAATTCAACGACCTCGGAGGGATGGAAGACTTGATTGGCCTGGACGGGAAAATACGAAGCAAGCACCTGGTATGGGCAGCCACGCTGCAGCCGTTACCTCTTCCACATCTCTGGGGGCGAGCGTTCTACCCTCGTCCCCCTGGCAGCCCAACCCCAACCCCCTGGGCCTGCTCGGGAGTCCAGTGGCTGCCTTACGAGATAGGGAAGACGCAGACATTTGCCATGCCTCTGTTTAAAGGGCGGGGGGTAGAACGCCACTCCGCCGACTTCTCTACACTAGCCCGCGCACCGTCCCCGGATCGTGCAACAGAACTAGGCGATCATTTTAGGTGGCATCTAACAATTGGATAGAAGCATATAATACCACTATATATAAGCTAGAAGGGTCGTTTGTGTGTGGGAGTGAGTGTGTTGGAGGAGAAGTGCTGGAGGAGTGTGTACGGAGGGGGGTTGTAGTTGTGCATCGTGCCTGGCGATTCAGTAGACGTGCAGAACACGTAGTCGAACGTCTACTGAGTCGCCAGGCACGTTGCACAACTACAACCCCTCCCCCTGTCTACTCACTGTTTCTTCGTTCAAATTTGTAGGCTGGGATACAAACAGCTTACATTGTAGATCCTATCCTAGGCGAGAACCGACGTTTGTCCGTCTGCTTGTGTGTTGGTTTGCTTGTATAGGAGTCCTGGAGGAGTGTGTTAAGGGAAAGTGAGGGTGGGGGGGGGGGGCTTACAGTTGTGCAACGTGCCTGGCGACTCAGTAGGCTTGCCGAACATGTTTTCCAACGTGAAAACGCCTTTGATAAACTTACGGAAGTGAAGAACGAACTCATGCAAAAATGCGTTGCAGGATTTTAAGTTTCACAAAAATTGGTTTGGTACTCACAGCACGACCCGTCGCCTGCGTGCCGCGGCAGTATACAAAGGCCTTTCCGTAAGTTAGTGATATTGCAAGGTCGCGCGAAGGGAGCAAGTGCGAGAGACGCCGTTAGGCGTGTCGAAGCACTGGTAACTGTTATATAGCATATCCTTTGCGCTATGCTTTTCACAGTTACATCAGTTATAGCTCCGCTTATTTGAGTGTAGTGGACTCTCATTTATTTCATTTTCTAACATGATCCACTAGCGGTTTAGGTCTCTAGGTCAAGAATTTCCCTTACCTCACATCTATCCATCCAAAGTCCTCCTACACCGACCACCAAGATAACGGTAATCCAGGTGGCCATGATGAGAAGAGATGAGCCTATAATATATAGAAACGATTTTAATTCTACACTCTGTTGTGTGCTATAGGAAGTAATGGTTAACACGTAGATCAAAACGGTGGTGATGTCCTCTATGTGGCTACCACTCCACATCCCAATTGACCTATTTTTTCTCGTTACAACATCTCTGGAGATAGAGATTGTTCTTGCTCATCTCTTTGATTTGTCAACGAAATATAAAAGAGCGTCATAGCTGCATTTGTCTCCTGCACTTCACATCTTAGAAAAAGAGGTAGTTAATTCTCAATACTTTGCTGCGCTAGCCACTCTTCTCTGGAGACGGTTGGTGTGCGGAGAAATGGGGAAGACACACACGAGTATGAAGCAATTCTGCAAAAAAGCTGTCTCGAATTGACGGCTTCCTCGAGAGCACTTCACTTATAGGCTATGAAACAAACAGTGAATTTCTGACGAACGTTGAATTTAAACTATGAATTAACAAACCACTTGGTCTGTGAAGCTTGTGATTATGCGAAAACTCGGGCGCTTGTTTCTACAGGGTTGCAATTGCAAGAGCTAGTATATGGCTTAGGACAACTAGAAGAGAAATATTCTCTAAGTTCTCTCTTAATAAAACTTTGACATTTTTTAGTATTAAATCATTAGTGGTTTAAGAAATGACACATGTTTAAGAAATGATGTTCGAAACGTTCTTTAGTGGCCAGTTGAAATTTCATTCAACTTTCATTTCTAACCATAAGGATAAACAGTGATTCCTTGATAAGAAAACTCGATGCTCTCTCATCTTGAAATCTCGATATTGTCATAGCGTTTTTCTGTGTATTCTTCTTCCAATGAGGTTCATCTACTTTAGCGTTTGTCCCGCTTAACGGTGGGATCCGCTCTTCTGGTGTGGTGACTCCACTTCGCACGATCAAATGCTTGATCGGGGTGGATACCAGCTTCGTTTAAGTCCATGTGCAACGCATCAAGCCGGTGTTGCTTACGCCGTCCTTTAGGCCGTTTTCAGGGCACATCTATGTTGAGGCTAATCTTCCGAACGGTGTCATCATTCGCACGGAGAACATGGCCATACCACCATAGAAGAGCTTCACGTAGCTTATCGGCAATTGGAGCGAAGCCAAACCTTCGACGTATGAGACATTGCGAATATGATCCAAACGCGTGCCACCAGCCGTCCAGCACAGCATCTTAGTCTCCATTACGATGAGGCGGCTATCAACCTCCTTCGTTGCAGACCAGCACAGTGGCGGCAAAATATTTGCGGACACCTACCTCTGCGGGATTTTGCGGTCGTAACTTTGGATACAAGGAGTCAAGAGAAAAATTGAGTAGGTTTTTAGAATCCTCTGAAAGTTCTGTACAAAAAGCAAGTGAACGTTATCTTGGCAAACCTAAATTTAAAGTGAAATTCGAATGAAGGAAAAATGCTCATGAGGTAATGGAGGGGAAACACCTCAAATCACACTGTGTTACAGTAGATCATATTGATCAACGCTAAAGTCGATAATTTGCGCGGTACAAACAGCTTTGCGTAGTGTTTAGCTATTACTTTATCCTTAACTCCAAGCAGCCCTCCTGAAGATGGCGAAAGGCAAGTGGCGAACTGCAGCCCGCGGGCTTAAGATGTGCTCCTTCGAGACTTAAAATGGTCCTACGCTAACACTGGAAGAAAGCTCAGTTTGCCGTTAACTACTGTTTTCGATCGTACAAGAATGTGCAGGCGAATAGAGAAGAATATGAAAGGAAGAGAAATCCCAGTGGAACGGTTCATGAAGTTGGTCGACGACTCAATACGGAACCGATGTCTGGCTGTGATCGAGAACAAGGACTATCCAACCAAGTACTAATCAGATCGTTGATAATAAATGTGTTCTGATGATCTATTGTAATACTATGTAATTTTGAGTAGGTGTTTCCCACCCATTACCTCGTGACCATTTTCCTTTTACTCGAACTTCTCTGTAAATTCAGCGTCATCAAGAAAACATTTAGCTGCGTGTTGTAGAGAGTTTGCAGTAGATTCTAAAGACCTACACAATTTTTCTCTTGACTACTTGGTTCCGAAGTTACGATCGAAAACCCCTAAAAAAAGCAGAAGTAGGTGTAATATTTTGCCGCCACTGTACATTGCTAGTTGAGGGACGACATTTCTATACATTTTCCGTTTAAGGCGCTCTGGTATCTTCGTGTCGCACAAAACGCCTGTCATTGCGCCACGGATCACGCTGCGCTAACGCGCGAGTTCACCTCGAACGTGAGTCCCAATTAGGATTTTGTAGGTGGCAACTTTATTACTGTCCTGAAGTTTCGCTCTTATCATCGTCTTCAGAGGTCTAAAAGCGGATTGAGGCGTAAGAATGGTGTTCTATCCGGCCGAGCGCTCCATTCGCGCCTGTATTCCTGACCCGTAGCTAGGAACACACATTATGGAGCACCAAGCAGTTCCCACAGTGGCCCATCTTTGCCGTGCTGCGATTGCGCTACTATCCTAGCCAGTCAGTAGTTAGTAGCGAATGGAACCCACTGCACAGTCCTCGTATTGTCGTAATATCAAGAACAGTGTGCCCCACTGGTCGTTTTCATAGCTTGCAGAGCGATGCAAACATCAATCGCTGTGGGCTATCACTCGTTTCGGTCGTTCCGGTAGAATACTTCAACTCGTTTTCTTGACGAAATCTTTGTCTAGCACGCCAACACTTTTCACTTGACATCATTGTCGTTACCGCCATCCATTCCACTCTATGCTTACCCGGAGGTGTTAAGACGTTGCAACATCGTTTACCAACAAAGAAATATCAAAGAACAAACGATGTTTACCATCTTTACTATCGTTTTTTCTTTGATGCAAACTCCTGCTAGCCTCCCAGTGTCCCCCAATATATACGGTCTTCAATATATAGGGTCCCCAATATATATCACCTTTGCTTCGAATTGGACACTTTTCAAATGAAACTAGACCCTCTCCTAAGCTAGCCTAATACTTTTGAAATCAAACATACTCCTCCAAATCGAAATGGGCTTTCCCTACATTAAACTACAAACTCTCCATAAAAGTTATAATAATTGTTTGATCAAGGGAAATTTTAGTAAAACTTTCTTTGAAGTTCTAGTTTACTTACCAATATGTCAACACGTTATCTGAAGTTTTATAAAAATTTTACTATTTGAGAAAAATAATAGAATAAAACTTGTTTTAAAGAGGAGGAACGCGGCCACTTTTTAGTGTCAAAAAACAGATTGCGCCATGCATATCGTCAAGGACGTTGCGATTTTTGTACGAAATTTCGGTTTGCATGAAGTTTCACACTTATTAGGTTGTAAGGAAAGTATCCTGCCACTTGTGCATCTTTTTCCACACTTCTTTCTCTCATTCTCTCGTTTCTCTCTTTCGACAAAAAAACTCAGCGAGGCAATTTTCAACTTGCCTCTTGTCTTCAGATTGTTTTCCTTGTAAATGGTTCGATAACGAGGGAAGCAAATTGTAGTCCGTCTGAAGCAAGGACCGATGAACACGGTGGGGTGGGCCAGAACATGCCATCCGAAGCCTCCTGGCTTAGAGATCGCACGCCGGCATCCACGTTGACATTCAATCGATCTCTTACCATCACTTGTGCGCCCGCAAGCAGATCCTAGAGGAGTGGATAGTGGGACTCTTGATGCGAGGGAGGTTGGGTGTTCGGTCCCTCTGCATTGTGGCACATTTACAATTCAGCTGACTACTTGGAATTTGAGTGGCTTTAACGTGCACGCGATAATGAGGCATTTTTTGTGTATCTTTCCATTCGCATGCGCATTGCTGCGCTCGAAGAGCGAAGAACGCAGCCGCAGGCTCCCCCTGAGCGACAAAAGCAGTTTCCACACAAGCAGCTTTGATGGCACACACCCTGGAGTCTTTTCCCTAGCCTTGTTCTGCTCTCGAAGAGCGTTGAACCCAGCCGCTTCTCACCGTTATCGAGCAGGGCTAAGAAAGAAAGATTTCGCGCTAGGTAGCAATGATGCGTGAGAACGATCGCGCGGAAGTCATTCCGTTAGCCCAAATATTGCGGGAGATGTGCGCGTGCGATGAGCGCGCGCGGCTTGGCGGAGGAAGGATAACCGCGATCGTTTGCAGGTAACAGCTTCCAGTGAAGCAGTTTGCGATTCCACCGGACACTGAGCCTTACCTTTTTGGGGTGAAATTCTGACTTAGCGTGGGAATTCCTGCTTCATTGCGACTAAGCCACTGACGCTTTCGCGTGTGGTTAACGTACACTACCCGCTTTCGTCGCCTGTGACCAGGTTCTCAAGCCAAATGAAATTCCACCGTGAAGTCAAGAAGTTCGTGGACGTGCACCTTCAGCTGGTAGCTGTTAAATTTATGCGGTATTCATGCACCACATCTATATGTCTTCCCGAGACCATGCAGATGTTGAGCTATGGTGGTGTGACTATACTGGAGTTCCTCTGCTAGTTCGCGGCGGCACGCCGCCGGGAATCCTCCTGAACCAGCTCCAGAAAGCGCTTCTTTGAGACCGCTTGCAGTCGAGAATGATTTCCTCTCCCATAGTCGTAACGGAATATGACGACAATAGTGGTAAGTGTAAGTCATTGGCCATGCTATGTATGCGTTATTGGGAGAAGGTTCCAGAACACTTTTCAAAAGTTTGGCGGAATGCCAAAGTGAGTGGTGCGAAACTTTCCTCGAAATATAGTACAAACGATGCATCATAAACAATTGCAAAAACACACATATCCTCACTTTGAGGCTTTATATAAGAGGTATTTAAACTAATATTTAAAAAAAACACCGCAAGGAGCTTTTGAGTGCATGGGTTTTCGAGCGGGATCCAGTCTCTTTATGCACTACATGATTGCTGCATCGTTGTGCTTCAGAACGAATTTAAATTTTTTAATTGTTTTTGAAAAATAAAAATTTTATAAAATTATTACACTTACTGCAGGTTTTTTAGACTGAGGCGGACATTTGGTAGGAACTGTTTATTGCCTTTCTTTCTTATATACAGCATTGGTGATTAATAAATGAATCAAGTTGAAGACAAAATTTCTCGTCAAAACCGTCACGAGTCAGTCGATTCAATATAAGCGGGCTTTTTTCTAGATATTGCAAGCTGATTCATACGAAGGCATTTTGAATATTTTGAAGTGAGTTAGCGAGAAATGCTCCGTAAAATTTTGCAGAATGCAGAAAAGAACTAAAAAAATTAATAGGGAGTTATAGCAAATTTTCTTGAACAAACTGTTATTATAGCCATCTTGGAGAGTCTGCATTTTAACCTGTATGAAACTCGTATCAATTTGAAAGATGCTCACTTTGATTTCAAAACATTAAGTTTGTTTAGAAGAGTGTCCATTTTGATTTGAAATATGTCCGATTCGACGTGAAAATGGTATAAATGCTACTACATACCTTACACTTACGAGGGAGATCACTGAACTCGGTCTGGTGATTCTGAACGAGACCTATATGGTCTCGTAGGGCATCGGACTAGTATCACAGAAATATGCTTCGTTTTTGCTAAATGCCCCTGGGTGGTCCAAAAATGGCAAAAAATGGTATCGCTTCAGGGCAGGCTGATAAGGCAAAAGTGACACATGGAATGGCCCTGTCGTGCTCAGAACTTCACCTACAAAAGGTTTGCAGCTCAAATTAAAGTTTGAGTATAGTAATACGATAATTTCCTACGTTTTCCAGACGAAGCTGCGGTGTACATACAAGTGATTCATGCACCGATGGCTCGGCCGAGTGGTTAGCGGGGCGGACTTGCGGGGGGGGGGGGTCAAAGGTTCGATTCCGGAGAGGGCCACAGAATTTGCTTTATAGTCTGCTCCCGCTTTTGCTACTGAAGGGTATATTTTGGCTGCGGTAGGGCACCGTATTATTGGGTAGTGGTGAATAAGGGTGACGAAGTCATGACTACCGATTTCGCCCAGACTTCGCCTATGGGAATTATTTAAGCTGCTGCATCTACCATTCTTTTTGTAAATTATTACTTTTCTTGCACTACTTTGCATCTCAAAGTCGAAGGTTGGAAAATAACATTAGAGAAGATCGCATTGGAGAAGAAAGAGATCCTGCTAACGTATTATAGACAGTTTTACTCACCCATATCTACCGTAACCTGCCGTAATCGACCGAAAATTTAAAAATAGGGATCATATCCGTGAAGAGCACCCCAAATAACCATCGTGGGCGATGTAAGGGCGACATTTTTTCCCTCGTCCTTTCTTCGACCTCTTGAGTCGTGAAGGGCAGCAGTGCCGACTATTCTGCGTTCACCACTTTACTTACACATACCTACCGCGACCTTCTTCCATCCATCGCTTCACCGAAAATGGTGCCAGATTGGTGATTTGCATTCCAGATAACCCTATAGATGAATTTTGGACGAAAATCTTTTTCGATCTCCAGAATTGAGGTAGTGAGTACAAGTGCTCCTATCTGCAATGCCCCGACCCGTCTCCTGTGTTTACGAGAGTGATGTGGAAGAAATACACAGCAAGGCGTCCAATCACACGAGATGGATAAAATGTGCTGTAGTTGGTTAGTCGAAATAGTGAAAGTTAGGAGAATAATAAAAAGCAGTCTGCAAAAAAAATCCGAAGAGCAATGAGCATGTCTTGATGATGGGTCAAATCAATACTTGTCCATCGTGTCCGCAAATGATAAACAGCGAGAAGCACTTCCGAAACTAATTGGGAACATTACAAAGAGGTCATATAGGGGTAGCATCTAACTAGAGCTTCCTCAGCGAGACAAGCGTGGTTTAATGGACGCTCGACATCACCCCTCCCAACAAAACTAGCTTCTTCCACATCTGACAGCAAGTTGAAAGCGGGGTTAGGAAGCGAAGGAGGTACCCTACGGAAGCCAAAATGTACTCTTTGCAAAAACGGGACCACTCCACAGAGCAAATCGCATGGACATACGGAGTCGATCCCTCGACCCCCCCCCCTCCCTCACGTAGGTCCGCCCTGCTATCCACTCGGTCAACCAGTCGCTGCCACCCTAGATGCGAATGAATCACTTGAGTATACACAGCAGCTTCGTCTAGGAAACGTACGAAATTATCATATTACTATAATCTAACTTTAGTTTGAGCTGCAAACCTTTTGTAGGTCAAGTTCTGAGTATACTTCGGACCGAATCGAATAATTTCGAATGAATATTCAAATAAATTCGAATATTCGAATATTCGTTATTCGACTATTCGACGTGGCCCGAAATTCGAATATATTCATTATTCGACTATTCGACGTGGCTCAAAATTCGAATATATTCGTTATTCGACTATTCGACGTGGCCCAAAATTCGAATATATTCGAATATATTCGATGCTAGCAAGGTAGATTACTGCGAGTCAGTT
Source organism: Heligmosomoides polygyrus bakeri (assembly GCA_947359475.1). NCBI lineage: Eukaryota > Metazoa > Nematoda > Chromadorea > Rhabditida > Heligmosomidae > Heligmosomoides > Heligmosomoides polygyrus. The sequence continues at coordinate 22,284,282 of OX375866.1, read as the reverse complement.
TTTGCGTCTTCTGGATATAACTCGCCTAAAGTCAACTATATGAAAAACCAAGGACATGTTTGAGCTCAGGAGGTCGACCGTCGCAAGCGCGTGCGAGCGCGTGCGACGCCGCCTTTTGTGCCGGCCACTGGTCCTTCGCCAAGTATGCTTCCGTCCTCTTTTTTTTTCGTGTCTATTCGTTTATTCGTTTCGTGGACTGAATGTCCACGAAACAAATAAACGTGAATGTCTCTAACTGCTTCTGGGTGAAGGGGGTCACCGTCCTAGGTTCTGTTTATACTGCGACATCGAGCACAGTATTATAAAATCCGACTCCTGACTTCGACACCGTAACCCGGCGTTCGTGGGGCGCGGTCGTTCCTTTAAACTCGTGATGTAATCACAGAGTTTGGAGCGACTGTCAACTGCGCCTCGAGCATCCTACTACCATCTTGAAGAATCCGAGCAGTGGTGCGAGGTACATGTTGGGACTAATTGAACTGATCTCGAATACTTTAGCTTCTCAGTCGAAGTTCCTGTACATTGTCCTGATGGTCAACTGAGACGTAACACTGGGCCTTAATTTAGCATGACTGCAAGCGCACTGGCGCGAAGGATGTTTTGTAGATTTTCAAATAGAACTCATTCGAGAAACTTATAGCGAGCGGCTGGAGCCCCTCCACAAGATGAGTCTGTTAGATGGTAGGCTTTGAGTCCTGGGCGTTCTCAGGTATTCCACGAGGTTCATTCGAGACGTTTGTGAACTGTAAGGATTTTGGGTAACATATGGCACACGGCTATGGGGGGGGGGGGGAAGTTAGTATCACCTGGTTGTAGGCGCCGCGGCCACACGCCCAGGCGGCTATACCTACGTACCTACGGCGCCATTCCCCTGCTCGCCGTCTCCGCTCACGCTGTGACAGCCGTGGCGCGCGACGGACATCGGCCTGACGGAGGCCGTCAGCGGCGGCCCCACGACGGCGGCCCGTTGGACGGACGGGAACTAGCGGAGCACACAGGTCGACCAGATTTGCTGGAACTGCAGTCAATAGAATATTCAGAGGATTTACAAAACCAGTGTAAAGATATATGTTGGTGTGAAACAAGCATACCTCTACATCAGAATTTCGAGCTCTATCTAATGAGCTCTATCTCAAGCTTATAAATGCTACCGTTGATGCGATATTCTTCAAATTTAAAACTGAAAAGTAATTCTTTGCAAAACTGCGACGATGCTGTGAAGGGTATATTTCCAGGCTAAAACCTCACACAGAATTCAACTACGCCGTCTAAATACTTCTAGAGGAGCGCTTTTTTGGAGAAAAAATTGTGTGTATCACACCGAATATAGAAAAAAAATCCACAAAATTCGATAATCCGATATATATCGATTGATGGCGATCGATACTTCAAAAACGAACTTTAGATTCGCGTTCAGCGACCTCGAGTACCCCCAGGGCTGAAGTTTCGGACCGCTGAATGACATCCACAAAGAATCGCAAATTTGATCAATATCGATTGATGGCGACAGAAACATGAAAAGCGAACTTCAGACTCATGTTCAGCGGTCTCGATTACTTCCACGGCTAAAGCTTCGGACCGCTTGAATGACATACACAAAAAATACACACAACTCTTTTATATGTAATAGGATAGGATATCAGCTCCGTGATTGAATTCTGCGTAGACTGTTGGCTTGGAGGCATGTCCCCAACGGTGTGATACACATAATTTTTTTCTTCGAAAAAGCGCTCCTCTAGAAGTTATTTAGACGACGTAGTTGAATTCTGTGTAAAATTTTAGCCTGGAAATATACCTTTCACAGCATCGTCGCAGGTTTGCGAAGAATTACTTTTCAGTTTTAAATTTGAAGAATATCGCATCAACGGTAGCATTTATATGGTAATGGTGGTGCAATGGTAGTGGGAATCGAATCTCCTAATGCTCAACGAACATCTCCTAATGCTCCAGCTACGTGCATCTGGGTCGCGATGTCAGCATGACCAACGACCTAGCGCCGGAGCGGGGCTAGGTCGGAGCGGCTCGGAGAGCTTTCAAGAGCGTCGAAGAAGTCGCGAAGAATTATGGAGTCACGAACGGTGGAGTCGAATAGGCGGACTCCGAGCCCACCTATTCGACTCCACTGTTCTTCCTGCCCTAACATACGCCTCAGAGACCTGGGCTATACGAAAGCAGGATGAACACGCGATCAGCGTCGCGCAGCGTGGAATCGAGAGGACGATGCTCGGAGTGACACGACTCACGCAAGTGAGAGAAGGCCTCCGGAGTTCCGAGCTTCGCCGACGTTCGAAGATCAGAGACGCTGTCGCATGGGCCAAGTCGTCGAAAATTAGGTGGGCCGGCCACGTAATGCGATTCGCAGACACCCGCTGGACGAGAGCCGTCACAGATTGGATTCCGCGGGATGTCAAAAGAACACCAGGACGCCCACCAACGCGTTGGTCGGACTTCTTCGTGAAAGCCCTGAACGACCGATATGACGCTCTTCGTGTCCCTCGAGCGAGGAGGATCCATTGGACTACTCTGGCACGCGACAGGGACGAATGGAGACGCTGCTGGTGCCCGCTCGAGCAAGTCGATGATCAACGGGACGACAGGTGACAGGACAGGTGATTGAGGCAAGTACGCAATTCTGTGATGAGCATTGTAATGTAGCATTGTCAGAGAGTCTGTTATTCAAAAGCTGTCTTTTAGGTTTGTCGACTTAAACGATAGCTGTGGTCAGTGGTTGCACCTTCGTATAGCAGCAAAAAGCTTATCTGAAGTGGAGCGAAGGCATAGAAAAACTTACTGGAGGGTGTGACCTCTCGGATGTCTTCGGTGGCCACGAAACAGTTGATTTCGCTATCATAACACCCAAGTTAATGTGTCCGTTGATATAGTGAGCTTAAGTTGGTATCGCATGATAAGTTCCAATAGTATCCTGCCTCACGCCTCGTTTGCACATTCTGCGGTGAAACGTGCTGTAGTGAAAAATACGCTTAGGACGACAGCTACTGTGTGCAATGAAGAGGATGAGAGGCGCGAGTCCTTGCTATTGCCTTCACAAGTAGTTGCAGAAAACGGATATACGATAACACTTCAACGCCACCAACCACATTTGAGAGGTCGGGCGTTACACATTCCAGTAAGAGTTCCCTGTGCCTTTCCTTTGTTTCTGATAGCTCACTACTACTACACGAAGGTGCACCCACCGCAGCGCAGCTTTCGTTCTATCGACATACATACCTAATACGAAAGTCAAAAAGCAGCTTGAAAGAAAAAGACTCTGTGTGCACTTTAGAGAATTGTATGTTTCGCTCCACTACATACTAGAGCGGCTGCTAAACGACGTTGCAACGTCTACACACCACCTAGCAAACATAGAGTGGTGCATGGCTGCAACGACTACGATGTTGTGTGCAAAGTGTTGGCGTTCGAGGCAGAGATTCCGTGTAGAAACGGAAAGCTCGCATATGAATTTCCAGCAAAATCAGGCATTGTACAATCTAAACGAGTGTTTGTCCATTTCGAATGATTTTCATCCATTTGCAACGCTCTACGAGCTATGAGAATGACCACTAGGGAGGATCACTGTCCTTGATAAAACGAGAGCTGTGCGGTGGGAGGAGGCCGAACGTTTAAAAATGCTTCGAATCTCTCCCTGATTCTCTGTTGTTATTGTTATTGTTATTGTTATTGTTTAAAACGATTGCATAAGGCAATACATTAGAAAGCAAACATAGTAATAATCACATGAACATCACTCGGTGAAGAAAGAACACGGGGACACAATCAGACAGACAGTTTGACAGTATTCTACTATACTATTCAACCAATTTCAGATCTAAGCAACAAACCTTCAACTCAGCTTCGATTAGCTCGAAATTAGGAGAGACTGAAAGTGTTTAGAAAATTTTAAGTACTAATTACTTGCCGTGCCCCATAAATGAAAGACATTGCTCGCAAATTGGTTTCTGGTCGAAGTAGCTGTAGCTTAGCGCAGCCACCACTTGTGTGGGAAGCTTTCATCTTACAAATCTACAAGGACCAGAATCGCTAGTAAAGTACAGCAACGTACAAGACCGATGTCAAAAACCCTGCGGCGAGATTCCAGGGATGGTAGTCAGAGATATTTATTTCTGATTGATGCTTACTGTTGTGTGGAACATCGTCTAAATTTTAAAGCTGTCTATAAAAGGTATCGAGTGTTGTTGACGTGTCGTGGTTAATAAAAATTGTCTCATCGTTCCAGGAGATAAGCCGCTTTCAGTTTTTCAATTACCAGTTACCAGGGGAAGCAGTTGTAGTATGAAGCCTACTTATCGCTTTTAAGGCTCGTGCACAGTTTCACTGCGCTGTGGCACCGCGCTGAGAGGTTCATTTTTTTGCCACATCCCCCACGTCGGCGCGGTGCGGTAGCGCTGCGTAGCTGGAAGGTTGCCAGCAGAGGGGCGCATGGTACGCAATCCCGCGAGCCACACGCCACACCACGGCACAGCGCGGTGAAAATGGGAGCTCCAATTCCCTCAGCGCAGTGACACCGCGCGGTGCCACTGCGCGGTGAGTGTGCACGGCCCCTCACCGCGCGGTGGCTCCGCGCTGTGGCACAGCGCAACCGCCTATGCTACAACATGGGTGGTTCACTGCGCTGCCGAACTGTGCACGAGCCTTTAGTGTTCGAACTCTATATCATTCGATCTTATCACTGGCGTCTAATGATGATTGTTTGGCAAGGAAGCTAACACGTTTAAGAAAATGATTTTTGCGATTGTTTGTCATTGTATAAGTTGTTTTAGTTTTCTGTGGTCAGCTACGGCTACAGAAGTTACAAAAGGTGTCAATGAAAGAAGCATTGTCTCACATGAGTACGTAAGGCCTGGTCTGCGAAGACACCAGCAACACTATCTAAGCTGAGACAAGGCCTATGGATTATACGTCTTATTGTTCCTATGACCATGCTCTTCACGGCACGAAACACAGCTGTTTCCTTCTGCAGTGCTTCCGCCGCTTCCAATTTAGAACCCTTTACACATCAAATGTTGTGCTTTTAATCTAGAAAAGGAAAGTGGACGACTTTACCACTAATTCTGGCTTCAGCGTGCGCTGGTTTTTCTCTTCGCAATTTTTGCTGTTCTTTCCTTTCTTGTCCAGTTTTATGCTGCTTCTTTTTTAATTGATTCAGTAATTTGGTTATCTGGTTTGGAATAATTGCCTGTTAATTGCCTACGAATTTCCAGTGCTGTACGACCACGGTGTGTACGATTTGAAAGGTTTTTAGTACGCCATAGCGCGTACAGCAAATAAATAAATTAGTGCGTCCATTCGGCCTACAGCAAACCTCGTATATCAAACAACACAAGTATCAAACATTTTTCTGTTTATTGAGAAATCAGCAGTAATACGGTGGTTTCTTTCAGTGATGCGACGATATTCTATAGCGGCGTTCCCACTATAGCCCCTCTGGAGCCAACAATCCTAAAATATAGAAAGTCGGATTTGGAACTGCTCAAAATATGCGCTGTTGACGACATACCTCATTTCGCGCTTTGGCTGGTAAATATACTAAACGATAACAGATTAGTTTATCATTGCCTTGCCTTTGCCGAAGTAGAAAAATTTTACTGCACAAAACTATGTAGATTCAGCTACTATAAACATGGATTTTAAAACACACTGAACAGCACCTCTCGTGGAGCTACGCGATACGACCATCTCGGCATGTTCTTCTAAAATTACTGCCGTTATCAAAACATAAATTTAAAAACAATCTAAGCAATAAATACAACAATAATGTTAATGGCCAAACAGAACGACATGAGAAGAGAAGCAGATAGATAACAGAGTTGTTATGAAAATGTAATTCTAAGCTCTGTTATGTGACAGAGTGAGGAACAGCTCTTAGTGATTATTACTGGATTCTTTTCGACACGAATGTGTAAAAAATACTCTGCGGCATAAATTAAGGCCGACTTACAAGGAAGGTCAGTGAACGTCCCGTGGCAATTTTCCAAGTGACCTACATATTGAGGGCTGTAGGGGTTATCTGAGAAGCACCATGTTGGTTCTCAAATTTCCTGTGCACATCTGGGTAGGTCAAAAGTTGCAAAAAACCGTGTTACTTTCAGTACAAGCCGAAAAAGCAAAACAGACGTCTGGAACTGCCATGTCGTGATTAGAATCTATCCTGCAAGAGGTTTGGACGGCCGAATGGGTGTGGGGGCGCACTTCCAGGAAGATGGTCGTTGGTTCGGATCCGGGGGTTGGGGTTCTACATTGACGGGCTTGCTCAATGCTATTTTGCCGATGTAAAGTGTATCTTGAACTTCGTGGTGTATCATATTGACGTTACAACCTTATTTCAACCCGTAAGACATGATTTAACAATGATGCTGTCTGCTTTTCCCTACCACTTCTAATCGAAGGTGTAGAAGCTTGTACTCCTACGGCTCTGGAGATAGAAAGGAATTTTCGCCCATACCTCCCATAGTCTTGTAGGCTAATTGAGGAGCTGATCATAAATCTGATAAACGTTTTCACGTGGTTGCGTGATCCCGCATTTTCATGAGTGGTCAGCGTTATCAGTGTCAGTACATAGAATCCCTTTCTTCAGCTATGTGATCAAACTAGTTTCCAATCTTCTACTTTGAGATGGGAAGTAGTGCATGGAAAATAGATAATTTAGAAAAAGGAATGGCAAATTCGTGGTCAGCAGCTTAAATATTTTCCATAGGCGAGGAAAGGGCGACATCAGTGATCATGACCAACCACCCTTACTGACGACACTCACAGTAACCTACCCTGTTCGGCCGAATTTTCAAAAATGGATAGCGTATTCGTGCACAAGAGTACTGGGCGATGCTTGGGCTTACTACATTCTCCATTCTACATTCACGAAAACGGAAGGCAATCCGCATACCCCTGTCCCAGATTCGAACCCTAAACCTTTCTTCCGTAAGTTTGTATCGCTATTCACACGCCCTCCCAGCCTGCAGTGAATGTTTCACTTGAATGTAACCTCCAGCCTCCTTGAGGAAACCCAGATTCGATTAGCAGAAGGTGGTAGGGGAAAATAGGCAGCATCGCTGCTAAATCGTATCAAACGGGTTAAAATAAGGTATGGTACACCAGTATGGTACACCACGGAGTTCAAGATACGCTTTACATCGGCAAAAGAGCAGTGAGCAAGCCCATCAATGCAGAACCCCAACACCCGGATCCGAACCCACGACCCTCCTCCTGGAAGTCCGCCCCTACAACAACTCGGCCGTCCAATGTTGAGAGTACCCCATATCTATTATGCCGGACGCATTTTTCCTCTGAAAAACTTTGTTCCACAACTACGAATGCAGTGCTTTTCACGAATGCACAAAAACTATGCGTATGCATACAAGTAAAGGTGATTTTGGTTCATACGTTATTATATCAAGAACTTCACTCAGCTGCTGAGCTGGACGAAATTCTACTCTGCAAAAAGTCCGTTGAAGAGTTTGGACTGATGGATTTTTCACGATTGCGCAAAAGCTAAACTTGGTCTGGTAAAGATGCTTTAGAACGTACCTCATCGCTTCGTGAAGTCCTCTCAGCTGCTACACCGGGCAAGTTTCCACTCTGCAAAAAGCTCATTGAACGATTTGGATTGCACAGTTTTTCATTCAACCACAGATGCTATCTGACAGGGAAAAAAGATTCCGTAGAAGCTTACCTTATAGTGATGAGAATATCCCACAGCTATTATGCCGGGCGCATTTTTCCTCTGAAAAACCTTGTTCCACAACCACGAATGCAGTGCTTGACACGATTGCAGAGAAACTATGCTTATGCATACAAGTAAAGATGATTTTGGTTCAAACGTTATCAAAACGAGAGTGTCGACAAAGTCGACGTGATCTCTTGTATTGTTAAAAGGTTTTAGTGTTGTTTGCGTTATTGCAGTCGTGCCTTGACAAGAAGATCACGGCTATCTCCCTCGCCCAGGGTCAAGCGTGGGGTTCGATTTTTGCTTGAAATTTACGACCCCCCCCCTCTGAAGCGGAATTTGTACAACCCCCTCCCTCTCTCTTCCACTGTTCTATTCCTTGTATTTCTTGATTTTTTCAAGGTTTCTTGTGCAGCTTGAACTCTTTAATAGATTCTTCTTTTCAGGTGCCGCTTCGGCAGTGAAAAGGACAATGAAACGAGTTCCCTGATCAATAATGTATTCAAAACACAATAAAATTCTTTAAAATTTTGAACGCTATTTTCGACACTTCAAAATAAAGATCTTCTGGTAGCAGTTTCCAATCATCACTGCTCAATTTATGGAGTTTTTTTTTTCAGGACACCATGGACACGGAACATTCTTCTACCTGAAGTAGCGACGTTTGCATCTGAAATTGTGCTCCGAAATTGTGTTATATAAAAATTTGAGTATTACTTTCTGACGACGACTTAAGTGCTTTCCTTATAAATTTTTTGAAGCGTTCCTCGAATCGATTATGGAGCGGAAAAAGGAAGGATGGACGATGGACTTCTCTAGGAAATAATGTTCTCCCATCCTAAGAAAACGTCATAAAAAACGAAAATGGAGCTAAAAAACCCCAGCTCTGTACATGATACCGCAAAAAACAAGATTCTCCGCAGCAATGACGGAACTGCGATGACGATATGATTAGGATGGATCGTAAGCAAAATTCTCGTTTTTCATGAAAAAATATTTTTTAGCCGAAGCAGACCACCCATACGAATAAAATTTTGCCACAAAAACTTCCAAGTCATGATCAATGCACAGTGAAAAAATTATGATTTTCTGGATCGAACAGGATGAATCGACCTCAGGTCGACTTTGCACCAACGTCATCGGAGCACGAAACTAGACGTTCACAAAAAGGTTCATAACTCGGTAAGTTTTTCGTATTTTGAAAATTCTTCTAACCTGTCAAGAAGAACATAAAACGCTCTTTCTCACACTGTAAGAATCTTTTCCAAAAAAGGAGTCACGCGTGGCTGCTGGTTCGATTTTTGAGCGAAAAAAAATTGAAGTGGCTTCACAAAAATATTCATAACTTGACCAATTCTTCGAAGTTTCAAAATCCCGCTAGCTTTTCAGAAACTAGAGGAAGAGCCCTTTCTTGCTATGTGAGAATTAATGTCCAAAAATTTGGTCGATTTTCGGCAAAAATCGACCAGAAATCGAGCCCCCCGTCCCGCATGAAGATCCCTTTTTTGCTAAACGAGTTTGTAACCATAAAAAAGCGCTGTTTATCTACTTTTCAAAAAGCTAGCGGGATTTTTGGATTTCTAAAAAATAACCGAGTTATGAATATTTTTGTGAAATCACTCCGATGACGCCGGTGAAGGATCCAGTTCACGACTTCCGAAAATTGATCATATCTCGGCTATTTTTTCGAAAATTAAAAATCCCGCTCGCTCATCAAAAAATAAAGCAAATGCGCTCTCTAACCATGTAAGAACCGATTTCCAAGAAAGGGATCTTCAAGCGGGGCGGGGGGTTCGATTTTCGGTACGTATTTTCGTGGCATGGAGCCGAAATTGAACCTCCCCTGCCGCGCATGAAGACCGAATTTTTGGACATTAATTCTCACATAGCAAGAAAGGGCTTTTCCTCTAGTTTCTGAAAAGCTAGCGGGATTTTGAAACTTCGAAGAATTGGTCAAGTTATGAATATTTTTGTGAAGCCACTTCAATTTTTTTTCGCTCAAAAATCGAACCAGCAGCCACGCGTGACTCCTTTTTTGGAAAAGATTCTTACACTGTGAGAAAGAGCGTTTTATGTTCTTCTTGACAGGCTAGAAGAATTTTCAAAATACGTAAAACTTACCGAGTTATGAACCTTTTTGTGAACGTTTAGTTTCATGCTCCGATGACGTTGGCGCAAAGTCGACCTGAGGTCGATTCATCCTGTTCGATCCAGAAAATCACAATTTTTTCACAGTGAATTGATCAAAACTTCTAGGTTCTTGTGGCTAGATTTTATCCGTATGGGTGATCTGCTTCGGCTAAAAAATAATATTTTCATGAAAAATGAGAATTTTGTATGCGGTCCATCCTCGTCATATCTTCATCGCAGCGGAGAAGCATAGTTTTTATTGTATGTTGAGCACGACTTAAAATTTTATATGATACAATTCCACTCTCTGTCGTCCTGTCCTTCAGAAGGCAGAAAAAAATTTCCAGCGAGGAGTCCATCCATATTTCAATTGCGATTGATCATGTCAGAGAACGCAGTAGCCGCATTAAGCTGCCGTAACACGGAGACTTTTTGGGGCTCCTGAAAAATTCATAAAGCTTTAGTAGATGTGTTTTCTATGCTTTAAAGGGCAGGTTCTAGAAGTAACGTGTTCCATGTGATTAGTGTGTCGATATCTTTTCGGTAAATCGAGACGTCTGATCATATAGAATATCGTTTCAGAGAAACATAGTTTTATCACTGTGTGTCCAACGGGCTTAAAATTTTATAGGGTGCGATTTCATCTTCTGATGCTGTTTCCTGCAGGAGAGAAATTACTTTTCAAGCAAGTCCGTCCTTCGGTTGCCATTCCGTCATCGACTCGAAGAGCGCTTCAAAAATCTTGTAGGGAAAGCACTTAGGTCGTCCTCAGTAATTAACACTTGAAATTTTATAGAGTGCAATTCTGGAAGTAGATGTCGCTCATCAGGCAGAAAACTACCGTGTCCATGACGTCCTGGGAAAATCTGAAAAAATGAAAATCTCTCATTGACCATAAATCTGCAGACAGGAAATCTTTATTTTTCACTGCACAGTAATCGGCATTAAATTTTTTTTGATATTCAATCCTATTTTTTAACTCCAGGAAACGCAAGTGCTTGTATATCTCCGCACTGTCGTAGTCACACCTGGAAAAAACAACTTATTAATAGAGGCAAACATCATCTAAAAACCTGAATTTGGAGAGAGTCCTCTGTCAAAACCGAGAGAGTACGACCCCCCCCCCCTTCGATTCCCGAACCTCAAGCTTGACCCTGCCCTCGCCATCAATCGCTATCAGTATACCGCTGTATAAAAGCCGATGGATGGGAGAGAGGATCACTCCTCGCTTTGCGATATTCTGCTTCTGTGCTCTCAGCTTTCGGTGACTCAGTACAGGTGCCCTCTCTCCTCCCCACAAGTACTACTACTTGTGAGTCTCCTTCCTTATTTGTATTATTTTGGCTGTATTATAAATGTGTAATATAACTTGTGTTAAATAGAGCACAAGTTCGTGATCAGCTAACAGTCCCGCATGGCATCTTACAAGTGGGGTAGGTCTAGAGAGAGAGTGAAAGTAGGCACTTTCAGAGAGCCCCACTTAGTTGCTGAGCTGGACGAATTTCTACTCTGCAAAAAGGCCGTTGAAGAGTTCGGACTGCAGGGTTTTTCACGATAGAACAAAAGCTGAGCTTGGTCTGGTAAAGATGTTCTAGGACGTACCTCGTCGCTTAGTGAAGTCCTCTCAGCTGCTACACCGGGCAAGTTTCCACTCTGCAAAAAGCTCATTGAACGATTTGGATTGCACAGTTTTTCACTTAGGCACTGATGCTATGCGACAAAGAAAAAGATTCTGCAGGGGCTTACCTTATAGTGATGAGAGTATCTCACAGCTATTATGCCAGACGCATTTTTCCTCTGAAAAACTTTGTTGCACAACTATAAGTGGAGTGCTTGACACGATTGCGCAGAAACTTTGCGTTATGCATACAAGTAGAGATGATTTTGGTTCATACCTTATCATATCGGGAGTTCCACTGAGCTGCAGAGCTGGACGAATTTCTACTCTGCAAAAAGGCCGTTGAAGAGTTCGGACTGCAGGGTTTTTCACGATAGAACAAAAGCTAAACTTGGTCTGGTAAAGATGCTCTAGGACGTACCTCGTCGCTTAGAGAAGTACTCCCAGTTGCTACACCGGACAAGTTTCCACTCTGCAAAAAGCTTATTGAATAACATGAACTGCATCGTTTTTCACTTAGGCACTGATGCTATGCGACAAAGAAAAAGATTCTGTAGGAGCTTACCTGATAGCGTTGAGAGTACTCCACAGCTATTATGCCGGACGCATTTTTCCTCTGAAAAACTTTGTTCCACAACTATGAGTGGAGTGCTTGGCACGATTGCGCAGAAACTTTGCGTTATGCATACAAGTAGAGATGATTTTGGTTCACACCTTATCATATCGAGAGTTCCACTGAGCTGCAGAGCTGGACGACTTTCTACTCTGCAAAAAGTCCGTTGAAGAGTTTGGACTGCAGGGTTTTTCACGATAGAACAAAAGCTGAGCTTGGTCTGGTAAAGATGTTCTAGGACGTACCTCGTCGCTTAGTGAAGTCTTCTCAGCTGCTGCACCGGACAAGTTTCCACTCTGCAGAAAGCTCATTGAAACTTTTGGACTGCACGGTTTTTCACTTAGACACTGATGCTATGCGACAAAGAAAAAGATTCTGTAGGGGCTTACCTTATAGTGATGAGAGTATCTCACAGCTATTATGCCAGACGCATTTTTCCTCTGAAAAACTTTGTTGCACAACTATAAGTGGAGTGCTTGACACGATTGCGCAGAAACTTTGCGTTATGCATACAAGTAGAGATGATTTTGGTTCACACCTTATCATATCGAGAGTTCCACTGAGCTGCAGAGCTGGACGACTTTCTACTCTGCAAAAAGTCCGTTGAAGAGTTTGGACTGCGGGGATTTTCACGATAGCACGAAAGCTAAGCTTGATCTGGTAAAGATGTTCTAGGACGTACCGCGTCGCTTAGTGAAGTCTTCTCAGCTGCTACACCGGACAAGTTTCCACTCTGCAAAAAGCTCATTGAATAACATGAACTGCATCGTTTTTCACTTACAGATGCTATGCGACAGCGAAAAAAGGTTCTGTAGGAGCTTACCTGATAGTGTTGAGAGTACTCCACAGCTATTATGCCGGACGCATTTTTCCTCTGAAAAACTTTGTTCCACAACTATGAGTGGAGTGCTTGACACGATTGCGCAGAAACTTTGCGTTATGCATACAAGTAGAGATGATTTTGGTTCATACCTTATCATATCGGGAGTTCCACTGAGCTGCAGAGCTGGACGACTTTCTACTCTGCAAAAAGTCCGTTGAAGAGTTTGGACTGCGGGGATTTTCACGATAGCACAAAAGCTAAGCTTGATCTGGTAAAGATGTTCTAGGACGTACCGCGTCGCTTAGTGAAGTCTTCTCAGCTGCTACACCGGACAAGTTTCCACTCTGCAAAAAGCTCATTGAAACTTTTGGACTGCACGGTTTTTCACTTTGGCACTGATGCTATGCAACAAAGAAAAAGATTCTGTAGGGGCTTACCTTATAGTGATGAGAGTATCTCACAGCTATTATGCCAGACGCATTTTTCCTCTGAAAAACTTTGTTGCACAACTATGAGTGGAGTGCTTGACACGATTGCGCAGAAACTTTGCGTTATGCATACAAGTAGAGATGATTTTGGTTCACACCTTATCATATCGAGAGTTCCACTGAGCTGCAGAGCTGGACGAATTTCTACTCTGCAAAAAGTCCGTTGAAGATTTTGGACTGCGAGGTTTTTCACGATAGCACGAAAGCTAAGCTTGGTCTGCTTAAGATGTTCTAGGACGTACCTCGTCGCTTAGTGAAGTCTTCTCAGCTGCTACACCGGACAAGTTTCCACTCTGCAAAAAGCTCATTGAATAACATGAACTGCATCGTTTTTCACTTACAGATGCTATGCGACAGCGAAAAAAGGTTCTGTAGGAGCTTACCTGATAGTGTTGAGAGTACTCCACAGCTATTATGCCGGACGCATTTTTCCTCTGAAAAACTTTGTTCCACAACTATGAGTGGAGTGCTTGACACGATTGCGCAGAAACTTTGCGTTATGCATACAAGTAGAGATGATTTTGGTTCATACCTTATCATATCGGGAGTTCCACTGAGCTGCAGAGCTGGACGACTTTCTACTCTGCAAAAAGTCCGTTGAAGAGTTTGGACTGCGGGGATTTTCACGATAGCACAAAAGCTAAGCTTGATCTGGTAAAGATGTTCTAGGACGTACCGCGTCGCTTAGTGAAGTCTTCTCAGCTGCTACACCGGACAAGTTTCCACTCTGCAAAAAGCTCATTGAAACTTTTGGACTGCACGGTTTTTCACTTTGGCACTGATGCTATGCAACAAAGAAAAAGATTCTGTAGGGGCTTACCTTATAGTGATGAGAGTATCTCACAGCTATTATGCCAGACGCATTTTTCCTCTGAAAAACTTTGTTGCACAACTATGAGTGGAGTGCTTGACACGATTGCGCAGAAACTTTGCGTTATGCATACAAGTAGAGATGATTTTGGTTCACACCTTATCATATCGAGAGTTCCACTGAGCTGCAGAGCTGGACGAATTTCTACTCTGCAAAAAGTCCGTTGAAGATTTTGGACTGCGAGGTTTTTCACGATAGCACGAAAGCTAAGCTTGGTCTGCTTAAGATGTTCTAGGACGTACCGCGTCGCTTAGTGAAGTCTTCTCAGCTGCTACACCGGACAAGTTTCCACTCTGCAAAAAGCTCATTGAATAACATGAACTGCATCGTTTTTCACTTACAGATGCTATGCGACAGCGAAAAAAGGTTCTGTAGGAGCTTACCTGATAGTGTTGAGAGTACTCCACAGCTATTATGCCGGACGCATTTTTCCTCTGAAAAACTTTGTTCCACAACTATGAGTGGAGTGCTTGACACGATTGCGCAGAAACTTTGCGTTATGCATACAAGTAGAGATGATTTTGGTTCATACCTTATCATATCGGGAGTTCCACTGAGCTGCAGAGCTGGACGACTTTCTACTCTGCAAAAAGTCCGTTGAAGAGTTTGGACTGCGGGGATTTTCACGATAGCACAAAAGCTAAGCTTGATCTGGTAAAGATGTTCTAGGACGTACCGCGTCGCTTAGTGAAGTCTTCTCAGCTGCTACACCGGACAAGTTTCCACTCTGCAAAAAGCTCATTGAAACTTTTGGACTGCACGGTTTTTCACTTTGGCACTGATGCTATGCAACAAAGAAAAAGATTCTGTAGGGGCTTACCTTATAGTGATGAGAGTATCTCACAGCTATTATGCCAGACGCATTTTTCCTCTGAAAAACTTTGTTGCACAACTATGAGTGGAGTGCTTGACACGATTGCGCAGAAACTTTGCGTTATGCATACAAGTAGAGATGATTTTGGTTCACACCTTATCATATCGAGAGTTCCACTGAGCTGCAGAGCTGGACGAATTTCTACTCTGCAAAAAGTCCGTTGAAGATTTTGGACTGCGGGGTTTTTCACGATAGCACGAAAGCTAAGCTTGGTCTGCTTAAGATGTTCTAGGACGTACCGCGTCGCTTAGTGAAGTCTTCTCAGCTGCTACACCGGACAAGTTTCCACCCTGCAAAAAGCTCATTGAAACTTTTGGACTGCACGGTTTTTCACTTTGGCACTGATGCTATGCGACAAAGAAAAAGATTCTGTAGGGGCTTACCTTATAGTGATGAGAGTATCTCACAGCTATTATGCCAGACGCATTTTTCCTCTGAAAAACTTTGTTGCACAACTATGAGTGGAGTGCTTGACACGATTGCGCAGAAACTTTGCGTTATGCATACAAGTAGAGATGATTTTGGTTCACACCTTATCATATCGAGAGTTCCACTGAGCTGCAGAGCTGGACGAATTTCTACTCTGCAAAAAGTCCGTTGAAGATTTTGGACTGCGGGGTTTTTCATGATAGCACGAAAGCTAAGCTTGGTCTGCTTAAGATGTTCTAGGACGTACCGCGTCGCTTAGTGAAGTCTTCTCAGCTGCTACACCGGACAAGTTTCCACCCTGCAAAAAGTTCATTGAAACTTTTGGACTGCACGGTTTTTCACTTTGGCACTGATGCTATGCGACAAAGAAAAAGATTCTGTAGGGGCTTACCTTATAGTGATGAGAGTATCTCACAGCTATTATGCCAGACGCATTTTTCCTCTGAAAAACTTTGTTGCACAACTATGAGTGGAGTGCTTGACACGATTGCGCAGAAACTTTGCGTTATGCATACAAGTAGAGATGATTTTGGTTCACACCTTATCATATCGAGAGTTCCACTGAGCTGCAGAGCTGGACGAATTTCTACTCTGCAAAAAGTCCGTTGAAGAGTTCGGACTGCAGGTTTTTTCACGATAGCACAAAAGCTAAACTTGGTCTGCTAAAGATGCTCTAGGATGTACCTCGTCGCTTAGAGAAGTACTCTCAGTTGCTACACCGGACAAGTTTCCTCTCTGCAAAAAGCTCATTGAATAACATGAACTGCATCGTTTTTCACTTAAGCACAGATGCTATTCGACAAGGAAAAAAGATTCTGTTGGGCTTACCTTATAGCGTTGAGAGTACCCCACAGCTGTTATGCCAGACGGATTTTGCCTCTGAAAAACTTTGTTGCGCAACTGGTGGAATATGGGCTGCACCGTTTTTCACTTAAGCACAGATGCGTAATACTATGCGTAATGTGTAAAATAAAGATGATAAGTCACTAGTACCTACTCCGAAAAAAACATTGCTTCACATAGTTGACCAAAAAGCTACGCCTTACAGAATAATGATGCTTTAAGAAACCTCTTTTTCATTGGATCGTATCCACTCGTCAGCTACTACGAGCGGATTTCTTTCTAGAATTAAGATGTCTCAAAGTTTTATCATATTTTGCAGTGCAAGACAATCTCGTTTCAGTAAACCGCTAGAATGACCAACGCATCTCACTTTTACCAAAAGCGATCCTAATTTCACGAGTCTTCACTTGGTCACATTTTTCTAAATTTTGGGATAGCCGGCCGTGTTCATAACGCTCATGCGACTTTTAGGGTCTTACTAGACCTTATAGGACAATATGTTCTTCAGAACTGGTTGACAGGCAGTAAAACAGCACGAAAAGCCCTTGCGTAGTGGTGATGCCTGATACGCATTGTGTCTGCTCTGTTCCACTGCATTTCATCCACGGTATTGTTTGTTTGAGCTGTAAACTTTGAAAAACGTAAGCATCCAGCAAATATAGTATTTTTTAATCTAAATTCGGATTTTTAGGATTTTCTTACCTCTTCGCCTTTTTGATAATCTACTGAATCTCATGTGCGCAGCGGACTAACGGCGTCTTAAGATGGAGTCCCTCTGCTTCTTCGGACAATAGGCACCTCCTCCTTGGAAGCTAGTTCGGGCCCAAGTGCTTTGTTCACACACGTATTTATTCGCTGTTTCAACAAGAAAAGGTGCTCAGGACCTAATGTGCTCCTGAACGCTGGTGTAAGCGGTGCGTAGCAGTGCCCATCCTTGTGTCCCCAATGCAGGTGAATCTTGTGGACCACGACTACACGGATAAAATGCTGCGATGAAAACTGAAAATATTGGGAGACAGCTGGTTTGGTTTACTTCCAGTTCGTCTCTCTTCCAGCAATGGTTAGCTAAGTTCTAACAGCTACAGGAATTCATGATTTTAAGAAAGTACCCTGTCTTCCTCTTGTTTTTAAAATTCTCCTTATGCTATTTTTTCTACTCTCCAACATTTTGAGGGTTGTTAGCAGGGATGTGCGAAATACGGAACGCGGAAACGGAAGTAACACATGCTCGCCATTTTTTCAAAAGTGCATCTGAAAAAAAGCGGCTTCTATTGCACATTTTCTTTCCTAGAACTTTGCGAGCAGCAGAACCTTCCATAGTTTAATGCTCATCCTCACCATTACATAACATAACGAAGCAAGAATTCATAATATTTATATGATAACCTTTATGGCTAGAGCAATAAAAAAAACAAATATAGAGTCTTATCTCATTATTTCTCGCCATTTCAGCATGCAGCCTTTCCATATCTAGTTCCTGCGACGGGTTTTTCACTGACCCTTTTGATGCTGATATTTTTTGAATGGTAGATTTAACCGACTTAATCACTGGAGGTTATTAACAGAGCCGCATTAAAAAAACTGACGGGTGAAGTCTAAAACTGGAGTAGCCACCTAGATCATTTTCCCACCAGGAAAGAGATTCCTCTCAACACTTTGAGAAACCTGTGCCATCGGACGGTTTGGTGACAGCGTTTGATACCTGTATACTACTCAACATTAACAGTTACATTATAGTCACCAAAACAAGTTCTCACGATCAGAGTTCATTCTATGATCTAGGATGATAACTGGATGACTGATTAGTCATGGTGGGTCCACACTTCCACAGGAATATTCAGTCTGTGCCAGTCTAGAAACCCTACGCCCAAGATGACACAGCTGGGCAGTTATGAGATGGTATTAGTTTTGTGCCACAATTTAATATGTCACCATAGTCAGTCAAAATAGCAGCGCATGGTAGATATTTATTTCAGATATCCTTGATGTTTCATTAAAAATGAATAGCATAACTTCATATACGAAATTAGAGAAAAATACACCTTTGATCAGGAACACTGATGTAATGTTGGAGCAGACAACCACATGCCACAACGTTCACTGAATCCTTGCTTCATGATACTGCTTTATTATGCTTGAAAAGTTTTTGTAGCTATTTTTTACTACTGTTTGGATCAAGAATTTTATGATCATTCAAATGTTGAGTGCATCTTAGCATCTGATTCCATACATAGCCTTTGTGGCACATCAATTTTGCCCTGCACCCAGTCGTTGCCATTTTTGAGCGCTTGTTTGGTAGCCTAACCAATTTCAAGAATATTAATACTAATACCAATAACAGAATATTAATAATAAGATTATTAGGGTTGTTAAACAGTATTTCTCTCACAATTTTATTAAGGAGTACTTTTTTAATTGATAAGCTGATTGTGTTCAATAGAAAATTAGTGTAGAGCAGTGCCCATTTCCTTTTCCGCCTTCCGGTCCAAAAGCAGGCGGAACACGGAAAGGAACGGAAGAGCTCAAAATGGCCGGAAACCGGAATTCGGAACACGGAAACGGAAACTCCTCACTTCCCTGGTTGTTAGGTTGATAGAATATTGATATTGAAGTAGGCAGAACATTTATTATGGATTACGGTAGTCAATGTGGGACGCAGAGACAATGCGGTTGTAATGGCGCGGGAAATGGCGGCAACGGGGCCTAAAGGCGGCCTTTCCGTGTTACTTGCGAGGATTGCTCCGCTGCGAGGAGACTTTTTCTTCTCTGTCGGTGCCCGCTCTATCGCTAGGTTTGTTTTCCCTGCTGCTACCTCTGTCTCGGCCTGAGGGGAGGAAAACCCGAAGTTTTTGCAGGGAGGGACGGTTTCGCCGGCGGGTTTGACTAGGGCAGGAGTTCGCAAACCCCGTTGTGTTTGACTCCCTGAAATCCCTCGCCGTGGGTCCCGCGTCGCCACGCGGCATAGTCTCTGGGTGCTACACTAGCGTCTTACCCCAGTAACCGCCATTGATAGTGGTGTCACTCTCATCATCAGCCGGCTTCTCACGTCACTATCATCCACTCAACCTGCTTTAGACTTTTCACAGTTTCTTCGTTTTATCTGGTTTGTAGTAAACTTGTTTTCAACTATTGTTTGTTTTGAAAGAAGAAGAGGTTTCAACTCGATCTACTTAAACCAATAGCCTCATCGGATATTTTCGCTGGGACAACCACACACCTGGGTTACTGCTTAGCGTTATACGAAATTAGTTGTTTCTTTTAACGTACAACTTCATACTGTAAATCAAATTAACAAAACTGCACCCAGTTTTTGACAGTTCCTCAAATAAAGCAGATACATCTTTCGTAAATGCTCCTCCGTTTTCGTAAAAGCTATACGAGTGCTGCGACACATCAATCGGTGAATTCGCCCGCCTAGCGCTGTGATTGCGATGTTGTGCAATGTGCTCTTAACACCCTTCATATAAATGCAATCTCAAAAAAAAGCGGAGGAAAGCACATCGCTTAAGCCTAGAGCGGCTCTTATAGGGGCTAGATCTCGTAAAGGGCGATAAAAACTAAAAAATAGCGGAACTCAAACCCACCCGTTTGCTTTCCGAGCAGGGTGCGAACCTATTCCATCTCCAGGGCTGTATATTCTAACCCGTATGACCGCATATGAAATACTGGTAGGGTTATTGCAAATGTTGTTTTGAACAATCAGTGCACTAAATCGGCAGAAACTGAGTTCCTCGTAATAGAAAAATTTCTCGTTTTACAAGCTGAACTGAGCCGCACAGAGAAATGTCTTTCACTTATGAATACACTGCGATGTCTAAAGAAACGCAGATAGCGCACCTTATCGTTGGAGGAAATCCACTCATCGTTAACTCCAATCGGATTTTCGCTCCTAAAAAACGATTTCAAGGGCACAGTACCGTTTCTCTTCTTCCATCCGCTTGGTATTATATGTTATTTTGGAACTTTACTAGTGCCACAGGGAGTTTTTAAATGGGTCGATGTAAGAAAATTTTAGCTGTATAATTGCTCATAATTTGTTTCAGCACAGCGCCTAAAATTTATTGCATTTGACTTCGGAATGCATCATAAAGGAAACCTATCGGCAGCAGAGGATGCCTTGTTTTCTCTCACTTCGTTGAAATCACTGGTAGCTACATGCACTCCATCTCTGATGCCACATTAGGTACTGAATGCATCTAGAACTAGTACCCTCATTCCACACTAATCCCTGTCTGAAGATCTCTACAAACAGAATGAATTGCCCACATCCTTGCAACTTTGGCTGCTCTGCTCGCACTCGCTGTCTGAAGCATTGAGCGTGTTCTATAGCAAGCATTTAGCATTATGTAGAAGTGCTTCGGGCAAACTAGTTAGCTTGTAAACACCAGGAATAAGAAGCCTGTTAAGAAGAGCAGAGCCGCTAATTTTCATGAATAAGAAATCAGTTAAAACAGCAAACAATGCCACCTATGCTCCAGTTAGGGTAACACGTCTGTAACATCGGTATCAACTAGTTGCTCTTCAACTATACTTTGCCGTCAATGATCTCCCAGTTTTATAATCACCACGCTTTGAATGTGAGGGTTACTAGGACAAGGTTCGCATTGATCAATGTCAGACCAAAATTCCACGACTTCAATTCGAAAAGTATCGTTATAATTTCCTTGTTCATCAGTTGAAACAAGAAAGAGAAGAGAAGCTCGGGTGGTCTATTTGCAACTACACCAAGCCACCTTTGGCTGCTTAGTTGTGAGATTAAAAAACACCTGCAACATTAGGATAAGGATAAGGAATAAAAGACGGCATTACTTAATTCCTTCTAGGATGCGCCATGCATTCCATTTCTATGGGATGTCGTGGATGGAGGCGAGTTGGATGCGTATTTGGCCATTCAATGACTTGCTGGGGTCAGCCGATGAACAATTCAGCACCCTGACCTTCCCACACAAGTCTATTACCAGCTTACCGATCCCGAGGAGAGGAAGGCTTGGCTGGATTGAGCGGAATATGCAAACCAAGAGCTTGGTATCAGCTGAACGCAATAGTCGATACCTCCTCCGATTGCGCTACAACGTTGTGCGGGGCATTTGAACAATTTTCACAAACGTCTCTTTCTTAACAGGACGTGCTAGATCGTACGTCAAAGCTCATCAATCCATGTCCTCTGGAGAGGGAGTTTTAAAATTTGATATAGCCCTGTTTTGCCTTGCCTTGATTATTTTGTCAGTGTTGCGGGGGAGTGTTATGGACAAAGAAGCTGACATCCATAAAACATATGAAGCCGGTCCGCGTGCAAGTCAGAAGCAGGGTGGCTTGGCTACATACCGCCAGTCATTGGTTTAGGACACTTGTTGGACCTTCATATGCTGCTGTCAAACAAACAATCATACCCCACTTGTTCGTGCGTTCCTCCGACTAAATTCGACAGCAAGGTATAAGCAAGCCGCTGAAAACCAGCCTCTCTATCACCCTGAAATGCAATCATTTAAGAACGAAACGCGCTTTATATTCTTCATGAGGCACTGGTACGCTTAGCTGCTAACACACACAGTGTAAAGCTGGTATTGAGCGCACATTTGTCAACAGAGAGCGAAATCCCCGCTAATATGCGGAATTAACCAAAGGATCGTCGAGTATCGTCTGCCCAGGAACATAGCCTAGTAGTGGTTAAGATTTATGGTGAATGCCTGTCTCATCGAGGGGCATGTCCTTCCCTTATAGCCGGCGAGTTTTATCCTTGACAAATCCGGCCTCTAGACTATAACAGTATATTCTTTCACAGTCTTATGAGACTCGAAAAGTTGTATTACCTACAAGGCTGCAAGACAGGAAGTGTCGGTTTTTGCACGACCGCAAAGTGAACGAACGTTAAACTCAAATGGTCTACTGAAATATGACGCATTTTGTGCTGGTTAGCTTCCTGGATAGCAGAAAACTTCTATCCACGTAAACATTGTTTGAGAAAATCTTTGTGAGAAAAAATATATAATACTGCTTCTCACAGAATTTGTTCCTCGGCTAAGCGTTTACTATGACGTCTTTTCCTGAAGTCTGCTTATTCGTCTTGTTCTTCTGAGCGACACTTGAGGAGATTTCTTATGCACTATATTTAGCTTTAAAAAGAATTAAAAAAAGACAAAGACATATTTGAGTTCATCAGCTCAAGCTCTATCGTTTAACATAGAAAGTCCGTCGGAGTTGCACAATGCACATAGGCCTAGCAGAATCATTCGAGTGGATGCGACCCCTCGAAGAGTGAAGTTAGGCTGATGGCCTTATCTAATGCCCAAAATGTGAAAAATTGATTAGCTTTCATACTTCTAGCGTACAATGAGTTTTGTAATTCCACCGACTACGACGGATTTTCCATGAGTACCGCCAAATTGGGCGTGTGAGCTTGTTCGGAGCGCAATAATCTCATGTCAAATTTGGATCCTTCCGGCTGCAACTTGTGGTTTATATAGACAGTACAGCGATGTAGCTCATGAGTGGACAAAATTACAGCTGGGCGAAAATGTAGGTTACGCTTCTGTGAAACACTTTTTCTTTGTCTTAGTTTTACTGCGCCCACATATGAAGTTCATAACTTAGTCGTTGTCGTTATTTTCGGTTTCAATGGTATTCGACGCTCACGGTTTCAGCCCCATGTCTTTATCAATTCATAGGTAAAAAAGATACAACAGAAAAATAAGTAGATTTTTCGTCTACACGACTGTCTATTCGTCTAGATCCACCCACTTTTGATATAATATGTGTAAATGTATGTTGTATGTGTAATGTGTATATGGTACGGCCACGTCCTTCGCGCAAAAGGTGACACTGTCCGGAAGACTGGTCTTAACCTTGATGTGCCCGGTAGGCGGCCACGAATGCGACCAAAACAGCGGTGGCTTGATACGCTGCATCAGGACTTGAAGATGGCTGGGTTGCACCCTGATCAGGCATTTGATCGGGAGAAATGGCGCCAACATTCCAGGAAAGCGGATCCCGCAACTAAGTGGGACAAACGCTGAAGAAGAAGAAGAAGATGTGTAATGTGTATGTTAATTTTTGGAGTCAAGTGCTTGAGTTTGTAATAAGACTAAACTATTGTTGGAGAGCTACGTTTCCAGCAGGCGACTTTTATAGATCTTCATTGATGAATTTTGTGCCACTATACATCTTGCATGATACCGTGAATGTTTTCTTAATTCCTAGTAATCATCGCATACAAATTGAAGATTGGTGAACCACTGCTGATGCCTCTATATAAATGTTGGTGAAACTGAAGTGTCTGAGATGTGCAATCTTTCTCAGAAAAATGTTGTCGTTCCAGGAATCCGAGGCAACTTGGCTTTTAATGTCGCCTGAAATGAATAGCTCCTACACGGAACAAGATAACCTTCCACATGCGGATGACTCATTCAAAGTAAAAAAACTTCCTGAGTCGGTTCGCAATGTTTACCTTACAAAGAAAACTTGCATTCAGAACCTATCTTATTGTTGATGGTTTTCAAATTTACTATTTTTGTTTTTTGCTCGCCTCCTTATAAAGATACAATTCTATTATTTTGTACAGCACTGAGAACGCTGACCTATAATTATATGGGTCTTGATAAACAAAGGCTTATTCGAAAAATTGTCAGCGGTCTAGCCACACTTCGCTTATCTTAACTTGTTTTTTGTTTCGTTTGGCAAGGGACTTTCGAACGGAGAACTCTCTAACGTAGTTTGTTTAGTAATCTAAGTACTCAAAGATTTCAAGTAAGTAGGTAAGCACTCACCGTCCCATTAGGGTGAGTCCATGTGTCTATCTTCGACGGTTGAAACTTCTGAGAAAGTCTGTGTGCTGTTTTAAAATGAGCTTGAGAAAATAAAGGCTCAAAACTTGAACAAGACCAGTGATGTGTAGTTTCCTGGGCGCGAGGTCGTGCTGTTGAACTGAAAGCGGTGCAGTTATTAAAATTTCCTTTAGCATCTGCTACAAAACCTTTCCTTGATAGTCGAAAAATTCAGAAAAAGGCTTTGCTTGCCTTGGTAGGGTTGATATCACATGCAGAGTATGGTGGTTGGAGCTGAAATTCTTCTGTCAAACTCGGAAAACCGAACGTTGCTGCAATCTTATGGGCTTTAGGTATCGCCTTTATGCTAACAGTGGCAATATCGAAAGCTTATGTTTTGTACATGAGTGAACAATTAAATAGAGACGATAAGATCAGCCATCTAAAGAATCTCTTGCAAGGAGTCCGACTGCGAGTCTACATCGACCGCGCGATTAAATGAAGTCGACATGAATATGTAATCTTACACAGAATATATTACCAAGAGGTCTGACGCCGGATTAGAAAAGACAGAATGCGTCATTATTATAAAACTTCTACTGCTCAACACTTCTGACATGAAAAATTTTACTCAGAATATATTATCAAGAGGACTGACGCCGGATTGGTGAAGACAGAATGCATCATTATTATAAAATTTCTACTGCTCAAAAAATAATCGCGAAAATTATCGATCTGCTGCTCTGCGTCGCTTCATCCAAATGTTCTCAGCAACATCACGCTCGCGACTAGCTTGACAAATAAATCCGTTTGCAAAAAGAATCGTATATGGCTTAGTAGCGTTTCGCTTACCTTAACTTGCTTCGTTAGATTCGTTTCGCAAGGGCCTTTCGGACGGGGAACACGCTAAAGCAATTTTACCAAGCAGTAATTTAACCGCTCGGAGTCTTCGCACATGTATGCATAGAGTGAGGACTTACCGTTCCATTAGGGTGAGTCCATGTGTCTATCCCCGATGGTTGGAACTTCTGAGAAAGTATATGTGCTGTTTTAAAATAAGCTTGAGAAAATAAAGCCTAAATAAAATTAGTTAATAATATATGTAAATTATTTAAATCTCTCAGTACTTTAAACTCAATGCTCTAACAAACAAATGGAATATATTATACAATATTAGGCGCATATCTGTACTTCAAATCTGTTAATATTACAACAAGCACAAGTGGAAGACAAGCAGCAACCAAAACAGTGACAACTATCAACAACACTAAACACGTTTTGTTTTGCTTCTATCTTCATACAAAACATTTTTTTGATTAGTTATTCCTAGGCTCATCAGCGAAGAAGGTGACTAGTTAATTTAGTTGTTAGTAGTGTATTAGGTGATATAGTTTTTATATTGTGTTTCAACTTGTTCTAACAATTAAACATAAACCTTAAACCATTTTCTAATTGTGTTTTAACTTGTACTAACAACTAACCATAAAACTAATGTTATTTTATATGGGTATATATACACATGCACATATACACTTTTTAATTATTTTTATTTTTATTGTTTTTTATTTTTATTTCTTTTGCTAATTTTATTTTTGATAAATTTACAAATTTTTATTCATAATTAATTATTGTTTTTGTTGCTATTGTTTATTGTTTATTTTTATTTTTTAACATTTTTTTTATTTTATTTTGTTTTTATGTAATTTTTATACATTTCAATTATCATACTATATAATAACGCGCTGAGTGCTGAGTCATACTATCGATGGGCCGCAGAAATTAAATAGGGGTAAGATCGGAGGAAAATTCGGGGGGGGGGGGGGGGAATGGGGGGAAAATTACGGCACGAAAATAGCGAAAATACCCAGACGTCTCCCTGCCCGGGAACTTCAGCCCTGGGGCAATCGAGGTTGCTGAACACGAATCTAAAGCATCGATCGCCATCAATCGATATTGATCAAATTAAGGCGCGGGGCCTAGACGTCTTCTACCTGCCTGGAAACTTCAGCTCTCGGAGGTCGCAAAGCACAAATCAAAAATTTGTTTTCGCAGTATCTATCACCGTCAATCGATACTGATCAATTTGCGTGGCGCGAAAGCAGTGGAAAATACCCGGACGGCTTCTACGTGCCAAGGGATTCGGAAGACATGCGGAATACGTCGCATGACGTGCCAAAGACGTCGCTCAACGTGTTTTGGGGATCAGGTAGACGTGCCGAAGACGTCGTCCAATGTGCCTGGGGATTAAGAGGGCGTGCCGAAAACGTCGCCCACTAAGGGCGGATCTTTGAGGGGGACTAGTACCAGTAATGGGGACCGTTTCACTAAGGGAGGACCAGTAGAGAGGAACCAATAGATCGCTCTATCAAACTATATGCTGTACGTAGCCTTTTGTACTCCTAGGTAAGAAAAAAAAGCTGTAAAAAAAGTAGTGCAGCTAGCTCGATGTGATTGTCCTTAGTGATACTGCAACATCGCGCGAAGCGCGCAAGTCCTAGGCACGCCGATAGGCGTAACGGAGCACTTGTTTTAAATATTATTTTATCTATTTATTTTTTATTTATTTTTCAGTTTTCAAAAATTATAGTACAATACAAAATTATAATATAATTCAAAATTTAAACAACACCTGCGATGCGTAGTTTCCTGGGCGCAAGTTTGTGCTGTTGAACTGAAACTGTTGCAGTTGTTAAAACTAATTTCAGCATTACCAACAAAACTTGTGTTTGATAGCCCACAAAGCACGAAAAAGTGAGGGGCTCAAAATGCTTTTTACTTGCCTTGGTAGGGTTGATATCACAGGGAGGATGCAGTGGATGCGGCTAAAATTCTTCTGTTAACTTGGACAAACAAACAACAAGGCACTTTTTAAGAGCTCTAGACATTATCTTCGTGCTGGTGATATGTGTAGTAGTCTACAGAATCCTTAACAAGAAGTCTCTTGATGGCGGTTGGGTGTAATTGGACTGAAGGCACTATGATTACCACTTTCCTACAATTCGAAAGAAATTCGCAAAACAATCGGTCTGCTGCTATGCGTAGATTCATCCAAGTGTTGTCAGCGACATCAAGCAAGTATGTGTCTCATTTGCCAAATTATACTCGAGAGGGCGTCAGATTCATGGCTAACGAAGAATGCTTTTTCTATGATGAGAACGTGATTATTCGTTAGAAAGATGAGGACAAAAGGAGATCTGTAGAGATTAAGGCATAACCCAATGTGCAAATATATACCCTTTTTACGTCGAACTGGACACTTTTCAAACCAAATTGGACACTTTTCACGTCAAATTGGACACTCTTCTAAGCTGGTCTATGAATTTTGAAATCAGATGTCTTCCAAATCGAGACGAGCTTCTTACAGGTTAAACTAAAGACTCTCTAAGTTGGTTTGAATAATTTTTTGTCTAAGGAAAACTTAGAATAACTTTTTGATTTTTTAAACTTTAGCTGCCGAATGAGTTAAATAATTTTATAAACTTTTTATTTTTCGAAAAAATCATAATTTAAACTTTGTGTTAAGGCGCAGCAAGGCACCATTCATGTCCCACATCAAAATACTGCATCGTGCCATGCACTAAAAAGTTCAAAGCAACGTTTATTTGATTGATAGTGTCAATAGTGCTTACATGCAGCAAGAAAGTTAGGATATATTTGTTTTTCACAAGTGTTTGTGTTGCACCGCTTGCAGGTGTGAAACTGCAAACAAATAGAAATTTTGCTATCAATCGAATAAAAATAGCGAAGTTCCGGACGGGGGCATGATGCAATCTCTGTTTTAGCAATATAAAATAGCCGCCTTCCTGCTCTTCAAAACAAAGATCAAATCATTGTTTTTCTTCGAATATTAAAACTTTTATAAAATTTCAAACTGTATGTCCTTTTATTGGAAAAAATATTGGTAAATTAAAACTTCAAAGAAAGTTGTACTAAAATTTTACTTGAACAACAAATTATTCTAACCTTTTTAGATAATTTTCACTTTAGTGTAGAAGAAGCTCGTTTCGATTTGGAGAAGTTCCTTTTGATTTGAGAAGTCGTAGGTTAGCATAGAAGAATGTCAACTTGACGCGGAAATGTCCAATTTGATTTGAAAAGTGTTCAATTCGACTTGAAAATAGTATATATTAATCAGGAGACCCGGTAGTAGGTTTGCACGGAGGGAGCGTCATATATGAACCGAAGCGACATTGCTTCACAAGTATGGAAGTGAAGGTTCCCAACTTGTCTCTTCTTGAAACCTCGGCATGGTGAGTTATTATGACGTCAACATGCTGTGCCAGACGAGGATTTTAGGTGGACCTTTATTATTCCGGACTGAAGTTTCGACTTTCCGTCGTCTTCAGAGGCTTGAAGTGCTTACGATAATTTTTCAGTCCTATTTTATTTTCTGAACTAAGAGCCAGCGCTTGCGTTCAAGAGATCAATCAAGCTTGGGTCTCGTTTACCAATTATAGCTTCAGAAGCCATCAGATTCAAGGCCGAGGAAGATTACTTCGTTGTTGAGGACCTGATTACTCGTTAAGAAGATGAGAGAAAAAAATCTGTAGCAGTTGAGGCATCGATGCGGTTGTTCAATGTTGAAGCACATCTAGCCCTTTCACGACATTGTCCGACTATGTCGTCGGAAACCACCATAAAAATAGTTCATGGAAAATTATCAAACATTTAATAGCACAGTATTAATTACTTAGTCCACTAAAATCTACGGTCAAGGTGATCCATGAAAAAATTCATTGGTCACTGTATTATCCATATTTTAAAAATAAAATAAAATAAATATGCGCTAATACGGAAAAATACGCGCTTTCCTACGCGGTAGTCACGTGAAAATCACGCGTGTCGTGAAAGGGTTAACTGGGAGACTATCCCAATGGTAAGCCAAAACGGAAGTGCTGTATTAGTATATATGGACAGAAGCGACTCTTCCTCTGAAGTGTAAAAATACAGGTGTCTCCTCCAGAATCCTCCAAAGAACAGTGTTTCCACTGTTAAAGATTGGATAGTTTGTGGTCGCATTTAAGATTTTGCTCTCTAATTGAGATCAGTGGATGAACTAGAGGTAGGTTTGAGGCATATGAAAGAGGCCGAGTTCTATGACCTCTTCGATGTGAGTCAGTTCTGTATGCTCATAGGTGCACAGATAATTCCATTCTCTAACAAGACCACTCGATTTCGGTCCGGCTATAAACTGCTTGACCGATCTGTAGTATGATGTAGCTAGTAAATTGGTTAGTGAACGAAGGCTCCTTTATAAATTATTTTACAAATCATGCACGGGTGTTAAGGGATGTTGGGACAAAACGATGAGCTTCTGTGATGACAAAATGCGCGTTGAGATATTGCAGTACTTTCCAAAGAGGAAGTAGAATCCAACATGCGAATGACTGCCACCAACAAGTTGGAGTGCTACATCTACTGCAGCTGATATTTTCTGGTTTCCATAAGGTTTTCTCGCTCTTTCTTAGTTATGAAACAATTTAAGAGTTTGTAGCCTGCACACAGAGGTGGCGATGTCCGTTTCTCCTCGTGGTGTCACTGGAAGCTGCTCGCTTTGTGAGCTAAGCTAAGCGCGGACACTCGAATGCAGGCGACAGGCCCTTGTGACAGGCCGACCAACGAAGACCCATGTCACATCACATGGTGTATGATGAGTCATGTTTTTTGAGATTGTGGTACGGCGTCCGCGGGAGCCGACGCGCACTCGCAGAGCCCGGCGAGTGTGAGAAGTATGGGAGGGTCCCTGATGCGAGGACGGCATCGGGGGGAGGGGGGCACTGAGCTAGTCCGAAAGTTCCATTACGTAAACAGGACCCGCGTAGCAACGCGTACGTTGACGGCCGCTCGTGCGAGTTGGTTGAAGCACTGGAGCGTAGAAGAGTTGATCTCTGTGCGGTGCAGGAGACGAGCTGGTCCTGCAGCAAGTCAGGGGACATAGGACGTGGCTACAAGGCCGTTCTATGTGGAAGTCCCAGGACCACCGTTGGTGTCGGAATAATCGTCTCCGAACGAGTTCGTGACTCGATTGTAAGTGTCGTACGCTTTAACGATCGGTTGATGAAGATCGTTGTCGCCGCTAAGGAGCGACTCTATCACTTCTTCTCTGCGTATGCTCCGCAGACTGGCTGCTCCGATCAAGCCAAGGATGAGTTCTGGAGCCTGCTTGAGACAGCAGAGGTACCGCCGAAAGATGTCATCATAGTCGCTGGTGACCTTAATGGGCACGTAGGCGCTGCGAAGGACAGGTACAGCTGTCATGGTGGTTTCGGATACGGGTCGCGCAACGCCGATGGTGAGCGTATTCTTGAGTATATTCTTGTATTCTCACCATTGTGAACACCATTTTCCGAAAACGCGACTCCCACCTCATCTCATACTATAGTGGGAGCTCCAAGTCTCAGATAGACTTTGTCCTTGTGAGGGATCGCGACCGGAGCATTGTCACAGACGCGAAGATCGTGCCGTACGAGACGGTCGCTCCACAGCATCGACCGCTGATCTGCACCCTAAAGATCGTCACTCCAAGGCGAAGCAGATCGAGCGATGCGGTGCTGCAAGAATCAAGTGTGGCGAATGAAAGAGAAGGAAGCAGCTGTGATTTCCCGCGTACGGTTGCCGACAGTCACGACTGTCGACGAAACTTGGGAGAAAGCAACCGACGCGATATGCCAAGCTGCAAGATTGGAAGTCGGCACTACGAAGCCTGGACGACGCAAAGTCGACAAGCAGACATGGCTGTGGACAGACGACGTGAAAGCAAAAGTGCGAGAGAAGAAGGCGCTTTATCACGTGTTTCTCGGCGAAAAGACAGCCCACAACTGGTAGAAGTATCAGAAGGCGAAGAAAGCTGCAAAGAAAGGCCGTTGCTAAAGCCACTCATTATAGTGATGTCAACGAAAAGCTCGCGTCGACTTGCTAAAACCCGCCATCGTCAAACCGAGGATATTGAAAAGTTCTTTGGCATCAATGCGGTCATCAGAGCGGTCATCTTCTGACAGACCACAAAAAGGCGCTGAAGCGATGGCGTGGTTACTTTGAGGAAATTTCCACTATGGAATTTCCTCACCCGGCCATCCCTTCTGTGGGTTCTGTTCACGGTCCCGTTCACAAGATCACCGTGGAGGAAACAGAAGCGGCTCTGAAGAAGATGAAGCCATGCAAGGCAGCAGGACCGGATGATCTGGCAGCCGATGTTTGGAAGTCGAAGCTCTGGTATCCTGCTGAGTGGTTGACTGAGTTCTTCAACCAGGTAGTAAAGGAGAAGAAAGTACCGGAGTGTTGGCCACACTACAACGATTCCGATTTGGAGAAAGAAGGGCAGTCCTGCGGACTGCTCCAATTACCGTCCGATCCGCTTGCTTTCGCACAGCATGAAGATCTTCGAGCGAATCCTCGATAGACGAATTCGTGAAATCGTCAAGCTCTCCGACAATCAGTGCGGTTTTGTGTCTGGTTGTGCGACCATTGATGCTATACACGCCGTCCGACTTCTGGTGGAGAAGCATCGCGAGAGACAGAAGACGCAGGTGCAGAGAGCAGGTGCATATAGCCTTTCTCGACTTAGAGAAGGCCTTCGACCGCGTACCGCGTGAGCTTATATGGTACGCCTTGCGGCAACACAACGTACCTGAGGAACTTATAGAGTGGGTGCGGATGCTCTACTCTTGCCCAAAGAGTAGAGTGCAAGCCGCAGCTGGAACCTCAATGGAGTTTCCCATCTCTGCTGGGGTGCACCAGAGTTCTGCGCTTTCTCCACTTCTCTTTGTTGTCGTCATGGATGCCATTACGAGAGACCTTCAGAAGCCTGTCCCATGGACGTTACTTTATGCAGATGACGTGATGCTCGCTAGCGAAGATAAGAATAAACTCGAGCGGCAGGTGCAAGCTTGGTGCGACCGCCTGGCGATGTTCGGACTCAAATTGAACGTCAAGAAGACCGAGTACCTAACGACTGACGTAAACGAGTCCGGATCCATTGACGGCACTTAGCTTGCACGTACTTCGGTGTTTAAATACATGGGATCAGCAATAGCGTCTGACGACAATCTGATGGTTGCAGTGAACTCACGCGTAAGTGCAGCTTGGTCCAAGTGGCGTTCGCTGACTGGCGTGCTCTGCGATAAGAAGATACCAGAGCACCTGAAGTCGAAGATCTACAGAGCAGTCAACCGGCCAGTAGCGATGTACGGCGCTGAGTGTTGGCCTGCGACTAAGGAA
Source organism: Heligmosomoides polygyrus bakeri (assembly GCA_947359475.1). Classification (NCBI taxonomy): domain Eukaryota; kingdom Metazoa; phylum Nematoda; class Chromadorea; order Rhabditida; family Heligmosomidae; genus Heligmosomoides; species Heligmosomoides polygyrus. The sequence continues at coordinate 22,251,938 of OX375866.1, read as the reverse complement.
GTTGAAACGCGCCTCAGCGTCATAGAGACGAAGATGCTGCGCTGGACGGCTTGAGTCACGCGCATGGACCACATCCGAAATGATGCAATTCGGCAGAAGTTCGGTGTTGCGCCGATAGCGGATAAGATGCGCGAAGCTCGCTTGCGATGGTACGGCCACGTTTTGCGTGGGAGAGAAGACAGCGTCCGCAAGATAGGCCTTGAGTTGGAAGTATCTGGAAAGCGGCCTAGAGGACGCCCGAAGAAGCGTTGGTCCGATACGCTACACATGGACATGAAAGTAACTGGCGTCCACCCTGATGAAGCACAGGATTGAGAAAGGTGGCGTCACGACAGCAGAAGAGCGGACCCCGCTGCGAAGCGGGACAAACGCTGAAGAAGAAGAAGTAGCCTGCACACAGTACATGTCGCGAATACTATAGTCGCTCCCTTCTATTTCAAACTCCCGCGGGCTACCGTATACGCGTCACGTCGAGCGGCTGCGCGAGCGCGGCTCTGTGGCGCCGCACTTTCAAGCCCGTTTCTACCATCATTCCGAGGGCTCTCCGAGCGGAGCCTTACCACCCCTTACTATGCAATACAGCTGCAATCCAGAGAGGAGGCAAGCCTGGATGGGGCTCGCCTAGCCTCGGATAGCAGCTCAGTCCTAGCCGGAGCGGTTCTGCCTATCCCATATTCTTCCATATTATCTAGTGTTCATCTATGTTATTCTGATATGGCCGTGCGATGCTGGTATATGGAATAAACCGTGGATGACTATATTGTGCTCCACACGACGAGAAAGGTGGTGAGTCTCCTAATAGTACACTATACACTGCAAATACACTATATTTGCTGTTTGGTCATGTCATGTTGGGGCATTGTTGTGTGTCATTGGGTATTACGTTGTGTCGGGCAATTTTTGGGTGTTGTGTCGGCTCACTACAGTCTGGGTTCACTACAGCATGCTCCTAGGCACCCGCGGCTCACGTGTGGTGCGCGCGTGGGTCAATCCAAGCGCTGTCCAGCACGAGAGGCTAAAGTTACCACGCGGGGCCCCCGTTTGCCAGAGAAGAGGGGGCGTGGCCTGCTCACATCATGGGTTCCCCTACTATCCCCCTGGGTTTTGGATTCCTGGTTTCTTCGTAGCGCCGGGGTGAATGGGGACTCCGCTCAACAGGGGCATGTTCCCTCGCGAGTGGGGCCACCGATTCGCAACAGTGCATGTCTAATCTAGAAGACCTGCAGCTGTGCTGCACATTTTGGAAAAACCATATAAGATTTGGTGGAGTAGCACTTTAGTCACTCTATGAGGAAGGGATGAAGCACTGCCGTTACTAAATCCGTTATTCCTTATTTTTAAAAACGTGAAAGACAAAGCGACAACGAGCGGAATCGAATCCTCTTTCCCGTAGTCTGCCACCCTATCCGGAAAAACACAGATCACAGCCACTGAGAAAGAAGCAATCCTTAGCTGCAAGAGGCTGGCACCCAATCTGGAACCCATTCGCGACAAGGCGTTTTTTGCATGCCCGCCGTACTCTCAATTCTTGTTGGCAAATTTCTGTGCAAATCAAACTAAACCAAGAAAGCTGTTGATTTCCAATTTCTTAGGGATTTAAAGTGAGGGGGTTCTTCTAAGAAATTTTTTAAAAGTTTTCATCAAGCATCAGTCTTCGGGAGTAGTCCGATATGACAACTAAACGTCAAAGACCATTGTCCGACAATGTCGCGAAAAGAGCTAAAAATGTAGCTCGTATTGTGCACTGCCGTTTGAAGTCAGTCGTCAATATTAGGTCGCTCCTCAAGCTAGCACAAGGGAGAACATAAAGCAATACTCAAACGATCTTTTGATGAACATCCCGAAAAAAGTTTGCAGCACGAAAAACCCTTCGATTGCTCCAACGGGTAGAAGATAAAATTGACCACCTTCTTAGTTTACACTAGGGAAAAATTGAAAATCGAGAATGAAGGCTGCTCGTTAAGGTTGAGGAGGATATTTTCAAAGGTAAAATATAAATTGTGATGGCGTGGAGTTATTATTTTTAACGTCTCTTTAAATTCTGCTTATTATAATTCCCAGCCCATTTTATTTTTAAATTAAGACCTAACGGTTTACGTTGGCGTGCTAAAGTTATGTCGTGGCCTGTGAGTGCTTAAATTGCAAAGTGTAAGTATGTTGAAACTTATAAGCTATTCAGGCTTAGTAAAATAGAAATTTTGAAAGCAATAGTAAAGTTAATTGTTCTACAGAATCTTCATAAATCTCGCGAGAACGTGACTTTTCCTTGGAACGTTGCTAATTTCAGACTCTCCGAAAATATTGCACAATTTCAAAAATATTTCTCTTTCTATCCACCATAGTCTCCTAGCCTTACGTAAATAGTGGACGTCAGTTGTCGAGATTAGATCGTTCCTCAAGCTGGCACAAGGGAGAGCTGAAAGCAAAACTCAAACGAGCCTCTGGTGATTACCAAAAGGTTGCAGCACGAAAAACCCTTTGATTGCTCCAACCACACAATATAAAAGTTACCCACTCCCTTCGTATTTTACACTAAGGAAAAATCGAAAATCGAGAATGCTACACGCAGCAAAACATGAGGTTGAAGCTGTGATGAGTCGCTGCATGAAACTATGCGTCTCTTGACTACCTCCAATTGTTCTAGAGCGACACTTGAAACACCCTTCACCGTCAAAGTAACGGCAAAGTTTCAAGTTCTACACGCATAGAACAATAAATCAGATCTATCTACGGAGGACGACTTACATGGAAAGATTCCCAATTCAAGGTGAGCTTTTACGATGCCATTTCGGCAGGATGTAGGGCCGTGTAAGAGGAGTTCAAAGGTGCAGTCAGTTTTTGCTGAACGCTTTTTTTAAAACCTGAAAAAGAGGTGTGAAAACGCGTGCGCAACACTCAGCAACACCTACGACACCCCACAGTCGGTGGGAGTGCTGCCTCGTAGGGGCACACCGGCTTCTCAGTTTCAATCTTATTGCACATAATAGTTTTTTGCAAATACGCTTTCTTATGCCCACGGGAGTCAATTTTAGGCCATCAATGCTCCAACAAATCAAGGCTGTCTATTTGCGCCTATATGTTTGCTAGTCTTTTTCGTGGGTGGCAGTTGGTTACGTCGATGTTCACCCAGGACCCTTCTCTACATCCACGGAATATGCGACCGACGAAGAGGAAGTGGTTATTCCTTGACAGGGAGAAGATTGTCCCACACTGGTTTTTGGTAGATGCTGCTGGTGACACGCGCTTGTATTTTACTTCTTTCATAGTTTTGTACCATCGCTCTTGACTAAAAGGGAAGAGCAACAAGACCTTTTATTTCCAGATAACTGATATGGAGCAGATACGCATCGCTGAAAAGCTAGCACGTACGAACTCGCAAACAGACAGCCTTAGTTTGTTGTAAGCATTGATGGTCTAAAATTGACTCCCGTGATCATGAAAAAGCGTAACAACAACAAACGCAAACGTATTGGCAGTACGTGGACTTGAACTTAAAAGCCATACGGTGTGCTTCTATAAGGCGGCACTAATACCAACAGCGCCACAGAGGCACATCTGGTGAGATATCTTGATGAGTGTTGCGCACACGTCTTCACGCCTCGTTTTCAGGTCTTTAAAGAAGCGTTCAGCAAGAACTAACTGTAATTCTGGACTACGTCCTCACGACCCTTGATCATATCAAAATAGCATCGCAAAAGCTCACCTTCAGTTGGGTACCTTTCCTTCTTAGGACGGCGGTGCGAAGTGATTCGTTATTAAGGTGATTGGAAGGCGTCACGCTGCCAACGCTTACGACGCTTACCAAATTGAGTTCAATTCTGTGCACCTTCCCTCCTTGGAAGATAGCATTCCTCTGACTAGAGAAGGGTTCCGACCTCCCATGGAACTTCAATTGAGACCAGGATCATTAGAAAGAACTCAGAATGCAGATTACGAACATGGGAGTCAAAATTGCAAAATGAAACTCCTGAGCGAGTTAATGGCCTGCCGAAATCGGCGGGCCTCACCACAGGCTGGATGTGCGACACACCGGGCGCGAAAGTGGTGAGTCATCAGGGCTCCGTAAAAAAGGTCCGCGGCGGTGGCGCAGGGGTAGTGTTCACGCTCGTTGGGTGCGACGTCGTTGGTTCGGCTCCCTTTGCTGCCATTTCCGTTGCAATTCATAAATCGTCTTCGAAATGACCTTTTGTTCTGAATTTGTCTGACACGTGTCTGATTAAATAGCCGGAAGAACTATCATACACGTTTGTAAAAATGCTTTAAGGCAAAAACTGCTATGGTGACTTTTTTATTTACTAACTTGCACAAATAGTTTAAATCATATATTGAATTACTAGAGATGTTTCTAACAATCTTGGCATTCATTGAGCAAAGCAAAAAATGTGTGAAGCAAAAAGGTAAGTAGAATGTATGATGAGGAAGAACAAAATGTCAATGATCTACTGCACTTTTGATTGATGTGGAAGCCCAAAATATCGTTGATCTACTGCTTTTAATTCACTCACTATGTTCTTTTCACCAGCAAAGGTGGTGTCCATTCTTCTCGCTGAATTTGGGGTGCCAGACGACAACGGAGCACCAATTCGTGAGGAGAAGAAGATCGCTAGAAGGTTAGCAACTATTCTACGTGACTGTGCTGCCGGGGCTACGTCGCTGATTCAACCTCTAGACGGTTTTTTCTTCGGCCCGATGAAAAACGCTATGAAAAGGTCAGGTCGACAACCTATTGAAGGTTCTATCGCAGATTTACCGTATGTTTTGTGTCCCTAGGTTTTCGAACTTCTTGAAATATCATGGCATAAGGCAGATTACACTAATGATCACCCAGGTGTGTTTGTCACTCCAGGTGAATATTTGTTTGATCTTGCTGCAATTGAATGTCTTGTTGCTGGTTGTAGAGAGGCTGCATATATAAGATGTGCAGTGTGTGAGCAACACGTCTGCTTCACACATTTTTTACTTTGCTGCATGAATGCCAAGGTGGTTAGAAACATCTATTGTTATTCAATATACTACTAATATACTACAATATGATTTAGACTCCATTTGTGCAAATAGTAAATGAAAATGTCACCATAGCAGTTTTTGCCTTCAAGCATTTTTACAAACGTGTACGGTAGTTTTCCCGGCTATTTAATCAGACACGTGTCAGAAATTCAGAACAAAAGGTCATTTTGAAGATAAATTATGAATTTCTAAGGAAACGGCAGCAACGGGTACCGAACCAACGACGTCGCACCCCACGAGCGTTAGCACTACCCCTGCGCCACCGCCGCAGCTGAGGGGCCCTCTTACGGAGCCCCGATGACTCACCACTCTCGTGTCCGGTGTGTCGCACAGCCAGCCTTTGGTGAGGCCCCCGATTTCAGCAGGCCGTAGCTCGCTCAGGAGTATCATTTTGCAATTTTGACACACATATTCGTAACCAGCATTCCGAGCTGTTTGTAATGATCCTGGTCTCAACTTGAAGTTCCATGGGAGGTCGAAACCCTTCCCTAGTGATAGCATACTAGCATACTTAACTGGGATTTTATCTCTTTACCGGTTCTTTTATTCGGTCTTCTGCTTCCCAATTCTACCACTACAAAATTAAACGTGAAGGATTAATAAAGTATCAAAGTACTGTCTCTCCTGCAGGTGTGGTCATCGTTTATAAACTCTACACGTGCTATCCTGTCAGAACACCTAATTAGTGCATCGAGTGCTCTAGACAGCATCTCCACTATTCCTGTGCAGGTCGAAATCCTGCCCTTGTTTCATGTTTAAACTTGATTATGCTGAGGACCTGGAGCACAATCACATTACTAACAATTCCCATCAACCACACCATTTCTAACTCTTGCGAGTTTTTTTTTTTTGCTAACGTGGTAGAGTTCCTCTGGTCGATGGTTTTATTAGGTTGCTACAAAAAATGCGGTTTTTCGCTCTATTGGTTTCAACACCGTTTTCTAAAGTAAACCAATAAACCATTTTTTGGAGCATTTTTTATCCCAGTTGGTCTTTGGTTTTTCATGTTCGATTTTGTCCTAGTTACTGTTTTTTTCGTCGAGATGTCAAACCACCATGCTGGGTTTTTCGAGCATCGTCACCAAGGAAAGCGCCAATGCTATATCGTTCACCTACTCAGTGAACTGTCTCCACAGCAAGTTGTCTAGGAGCTCGGCCATGAAGGTTATTGTCCAGGACGGGGAAGAAATCGCACTGTCAATACGCCGCGTGTCCGGAAAATCATCGAGGCGAGTAATTTCAGTTTTTGGGGTCTCCATGAGAAAAGTTACCCATTGGGTCGGTATTAGTGTCATATCAATACGAGGAATAGCTAAAAAAAAGGAACTGGGCTGAAGCACTACAAGTTCCATAAAGTCCAGCACCTGATGGACAAAAACAAGCGCGCACGGCTTCATCGAGGGGCCACAGCACGTGGTCCATTTTGAAGGTCTGTGTGTGCCAAGAGCCACCACAGCCTGGAGTTTCTGAAGGAATCTCTGCTTCACTACAGCCTCTTATTCACAAAGCCACGTATGATGTCATTCGCCGACTTTTCTGCTCCTGAGATATATTTTGGGCACTTCCTGATATCAATGATAAGCATGAGTTTTCCTACCAGTTTTGCACAGTTCAGTACTAGTTTTCCCATCTACAGAGGCAACCCATAAATAGAGCAAACGTTCCATCGCACCAGTCCAAGCTCCATTGATCTTATAATGTCAACTGAAACCCGTATAATTAGCCTCTAATTATACGGGTTTCTAATTAGTATTTATTCTCGGATAAGTGGATCATTGAACCAGATCCAATTTGTTCCAATAGTCTAGGCTCAAAACGAAAGCTAAACACTGTTGTTGCCACAAGCTGCTCGGTGCCGGAAATGTGCGACGTATGCTCTGAATATTGGGAATAGGGCAATTACACTGAAGCAGTTACTCACCTTTTTGGGAGTGGTAGGTTTACGGGTCGTTGGCGATCGTGTCTGACGCGTTGTGTTCTGAAATATTCTAGAACGAGATAGATAATTGGTTTGTCTGGCAGCACAAGAGTTGATATAGTCATGTGATCTTTAAGATGTTGGGGAAATTTTGAAGATTTAAAATATCATCTTCGCTAGCAAACTTTCCCGTGGGACAGGGTTTTCTAGTTTTTTATTCGAGACGTTTTTCGGAGTTCAATGAAGTAATCTGCAGGAATTTGTCTTAGTGGATCATAGTGTCGGCGCCGGGAATGTGCGATGTATGCTCTGAATATTGGGATTAGTGCAATTGCACTGAAGCAGTTACTCACCTTTTTGGGAGTGGTAGGTTTACGGGTCGTTGGCGATCGTGTCTGACGCGTTGTGTTCTGAAACATTTTAGAACGAGATAGATAATTGGCTTGTCTGGTAGCACAAATATTGATATATTCATGTTGTCTTTAGGATGTTGGTGAAATTTTGAGGATTTAAAATATCATCTTCGCTAGCAAACTTCCTCGTAGAACATGGTTTTCTAGTTTTTTATTCGAGGCGTTCTTGGGAATTCAATCAAGTAGTCTGCAGGAATTTGTCTTAGTGGATCATAGTGTCGGCGCCGGGAATGTGCGACGTATGCTCTGAATATAGGGATTAGTGCAATTGCACTGAAGCAGTTACTCACCTTTTTGGGAGTGGCAGGTTTACGGGTCGTTGGCGGTCGTTTCTGACGCGTTGTGTTCTGAAATATTCTAGAACGAGATAGATAATTGGTTTGTCTGGCAGCACAAGAGTTGATATAGTTATGTGGTTTTTACGATGATGGGGAAATTTTGAAGATTTAAAATATCATCTTCGCTAGCAAACTTTCTCGTGGGGCAGGGTTTTCTAGTTTTTTATTCGAGACGTTCTTCGGAGTTCAATGAAGTAATCTGCAGGAATTTTTCTTAGTGGATCATAGTGTCGGCGCCGGGAATGTGCGATGTATGCTCTGAATATTGGGATTAGTGCAATTGCACTGAAGCAGTTACTCACCTTTTTGGGAGTGGTAGGTTTACGGGTCGTTGGCGGTCGTTTCTGACGCGTTGTGTTCTGAAATATTCTAGAACGAGATAGATAATTGGTTTGTCTGGCAGCACAAGAGTTGATATAGTTATGTGATCTTTAAGATGTTATGGAAATTTTGAAGATTTAAAATATCATCTTCGCTAGCAAACTTTCCCGTGGGGCAGGGTTTTCTAGTTTTTTATTCGAGACGTTTTTCGGAGTTCAATGAAGTAATCTGCAGGAATTTTTCTTATTGGATCATAGTGTCGGCCCCGGAAATGTGTGATGTATTCTCTGAATATTGGGATTAGGGCAATTACACTGAAGCAGTTACTCACCTTTTTGGGAGTGGTAGGTTTACGGTTCGTTGGCGGTCGTTTCTGACGCGTTGTGTTCTGAAATATTCTAGAACGAGATAGATAATTGGTTTGTCTGGCAGCACAAGAGTTGATATAGTTATGTGGTTTTTACGATGATGGGGAAATTTTGAAGATTTAAAATATCATCTTCGCTAGCAAACTTTCTCGTGGGGCAGGGTTTTCTAGTTTTTTATTCGAGACGTTCTTCGGAGTTCAATGAAGTAATCTGCAGGAATTTTTCTTATTGGATCACAGTGTCGGCGCCTGAAATGTGCGGTGTATGCTCTGAATATTGGGATTAGTGCAATTACACTGAAACAGTTACTCACCTTTTTGGGAGTGGTAGGTTTACGGGTCGTTGGCGGCCGTTTCTGACGCGTTGTGTTCTGAAATATTCTAGAACGAGATAGATAATAGGTTTGTCTGGCAGCACAAGAGTTGATATAGTTATGTGGTCTTTACGATGATGGGGAAATTTTGAAGATTTAAAATATCATCTTCGCTAGCAAACTTTCCCGTGGGGCAGGGTTTTCTAGTTTTTTATTCGAGACGTTTTTCGGAGTTCAATGAAGTAATCTGCAGGAATTTTTCTTATTGGATCATAGTGTCGGCCCCGGAAATGTGTGATGTATTTTCTGAATATTGGGATTAGGGCAATTACACTGAAGCAGTTACTCACCTTTTTGGAAGTGGTAGGTTTACGGGTCGTTGGCGGTCGTTTCTGACGCGTTGTGTTCTGAAATATTCTAGAACGAGATAGATAATTGGTTTGTCTGGCAGCACAAGAGTTGATATAGTTATGTGGTTTTTACGATGATGGGGAAATTTTGAAGATTTAAAATATCATCTTCGCTAGCAAACTTTTTCGTGGGGCAGGGTTTTCTAGTTTTTTATTCGAGACGTTCTTCAGAGTTCAATGAAGTAATCTGCAGGAATTTTTCTTATTGGATCATAGTGTCGGCCCCGGAAATGTGTGATGTATTTTCTGAATATTGGGATTAGGGCAATTACACTGAAGCAGTTACTCACCTTTTTGGAAGTGGTAGGTTTACGGGTCGTTGGCGGTCGTTTCTGACGCGTTGTGTTCTGAAATATTCTAGAACGAGATAGATAATTGGTTTGTCTGGCAGCACAAGAGTTGATATAGTTATGTGGTTTTTACGATGATGGGGAAATTTTGAAGATTTAAAATATCATCTTCGCTAGCAAACTTTCTCGTGGGGCAGGGTTTTCTAGTTTTTTATTCGAGACGTTCTTCAGAGTTCAATGAAGTAATCTGCAGGAATTTTTCTTATTGGATCACAGTGTCGGCGCCTGAAATGTGCGGTGTATGCTCTGAATATTGGGATTAGTGCAATTACACTGAAACAGTTACTCACCTTTTTGGGAGTGGTAGGTTTACGGGTCGTTGGCGGTCGTTTCTGACGCGTTGTGTTCTGAAATATTCTAGAACGAGATAGATAATTGGTTTGTCTGGCAGCACAAGAGTTGATATAGTTATGTGGTCTTTACGATGATGGGGAAATTTTGAAGATTTAAAATATCATCTTCGCTAGCAAACTTTCTCGTGGGGCAGGGTTTTCTAGTTTTTTATTAGAGACGTTCTTCAGAGTTCAATGAAGTAATCTGCAGGAATTTTTCTTATTGGATCACAGTGTCGGCGCCTGAAATGTGCGGTGTATGCTCTGAATATTGGGATTAGTGCAATTACACTGAAACAGTTACTCACATTTTTGGGAGTGGTAGGTTTACGGGTCGTTGGCGGTCGTTTCTGACGCGTTGTGTTCTGAAATATTCTAGAACGAGATAGATAATTGGTTTGTCTGGCAGCACAAGAGTTGATATAGTTATGTGGTTTTTACGATGATGGGGAAATTTTGAAGATTTAAAATATCATCTTCGCTAGCAAACTTTCTCGTGGGGCAGGGTTTACTAGTTTTTTATTCGAGACGTTCTTCAGAGTTCAATGAAGTAATCTGCAGGAATTTTTCTTATTGGATCACAGTGTCGGCGCCTGAAATGTGCGGTGTATGCTCTGAATATTGGGATTAGTGCAATTACACTGAAACAGTTACTCACCTTTTTGGGAGTGGTAGGTTTACGGGTCGTTGGCGGTCGTTTCTGACGCGTTGTGTTCTGAAATATTCTAGAACGAGATAGATAATTGGTTTGTCTGGCAGCACAAGAGTTGATATAGTTATGTGGTCTTTACGATGATGGGGAAATTTTGAAGATTTAAAATATCATCTTCGCTAGCAAACTTTCTCGTGGGGCAGGGTTTTCTAGTTTTTTATTCGAGACGTTCTTCAGAGTTCAATGAAGTAATCTGCAGGAATTTTTCTTATTGGATCACAGTGTCGGCGCCTGAAATGTGCGGTGTATGCTCTGAATATTGGGATTAGTGCAATTACACTGAAACAGTTACTCACCTTTTTGGGAGTGGTAGGTTTACGGGTCGTTGGCGGTCGTTTCTGACGCGTTGTGTTCTGAAATATTCTAGAACGAGATAGATAATTGGTTTGTCTGGCAGCACAAGAGTTGATATAGTTATGTGGTCTTTACGATGATGGGGAAATTTTGAAGATTTAAAATATCATCTTCGCTAGCAAACTTTCTCGTGGGGCAGGGTTTTCTAGTTTTTTATTCGAGACGTTCTTCAGAGTTCAATGAAGTAATCTGCAGGAATTTTTCTTATTGGATCACAGTGTCGGCGCCTGAAATGTGCGGTGTATGCTCTGGATATTGGGATTAGTGCAATTACACTGAAACAGTTACTCACCTTTTTGGGAGTGGTAGGTTTACGGGTCGTTGGCGGTCGTTTCTGACGCGTTGTGTTCTGAAATATTCTAGAACGAGATAGATAATTGGTTTGTCTGGCAGCACAAGAGTTGATATAGTTATGTGGTCTTTACGATGATGGGGAAATTTTGAAGATTTAAAATATCATCTTCGCTAGCAAACTTTCTCGTGGGGCAGGGTTTTCTAGTTTTTTATTCGAGACGTTCTTCAGAGTTCAATGAAGTAATCTGCAGGAATTTTTCTTATTGGATCACAGTGTCGGCGCCTGAAATGTGCGGTGTATGCTCTGGATATTGGGATTAGTGCAATTACACTGAAACAGTTACTCACCTTTTTGGGAGTGGTAGGTTTACGGGTCGTTGGCGGTCGTTTCTGACGCGTTGTGTTCTGAAATATTCTAGAACGAGATAGATAATTGGTTTGTCTGGCAGCACAAGAGTTGATATAGTTATGTGGTCTTTACGATGATGGGGAAATTTTGAAGATTTAAAATATCATCTTCGCTAGCAAACTTTCTCGTGGGGCAGGGTTTTCTATTAAGTTGTAACGAAATAAATGGCACTGAACCACTGTAAATTTAAACAGTTTATATCTCGGCTTGTAGGCAAGTTTATTAATCGAAATTAAAACCCTCTGATTCTAAACATCTTTGCTAACGTGGCGCAAGCTTTTTTATCCCAGTAGCATAAAAATCAGAAGTTCTGGAATTGACGAAATCTTCGAAGGCACTTTCGGCATCCTGTTGGTATTTGAATATTTTCCCTACCAAGAAGTCGCCAAGGTGCTTGAAGAAATGGTAGTCTGTTGGGAGGAGGTCGGGAGAAAACGGAGGATGTGGTAGAGTTTCAATGCTCAGCTCATTCAATTTCTGCAACGTCATTCGTGCTACATGGGGGCGAGCATTGTCGTGCAGAAGGAGAACTCGCCTTCGGTTTACCAAGGCCGGCCGGATATCCTTCAACTTTTTCATCATTTCTTCAATTTCAATGCAGTACTTCTCTGCCGTAATGGATTCACCGGGAGGGAGGAAGCTGTGGCGAATAATTCCCAGCGAACACCACCATACTGTCACCATTACTTTCTTTTGGTGCAATTCCGGTTTCGCAAAAACCTTGGGGCTCTCATCGCTGTCCACGCACTGTGCCGATCGTCGCCTGTTGTCGTACATTATCCATTTCTCGTCACAGGTTGCGATGCGATCAAGGAATGGGTCCATTTCGTTCCGTAGAAGCAGTGCGGACAAGATCTCATATCGTCGGTTTCTTTGCTCCTCAGACAGCTCGTGAGGCACCCATCTTTCCAGCTTTTGGTTTTTCCAATTTCCTTCAGATGCCGAGCCGCTGTGTTGTGACTGACGCCAAAAACTTTCGCTATCTCCCTGGTACCTTTGTGTGGATCCTCCTCTACCACATCTCTCAGTTTGTCCTCATCAACATCACTATGCCTCCCACGACCTTCATGTTCTTCCAAGCTCTCATCTCCATTCCGGAACTTCTGATACCAACGATACGCCGTCCGAATTGTGGAACATCCTTGACCTAATGCGGCGTTGATCTTCTCGTCTGCCTCCTTAGCTGTAGTGCCCAGCTTGAATTCATACAAGTAAATGCCTCGGATTACCCTTTTGTCCATCTGCAAAAACTCAATAAAACTCAAAAGTTTTCCCACTTTTACATAGAAAATTTGGTACTCACCGGTAGAGGAAAGTTTGCGCTTCTAAATGATATGTTACGGTTTGTTCTTGATCAAACGCGTAAAGACGCGCCAAAAAATGGCCCGAGCCAGTGCCATTTAATTCGTTACAACCTAATAGTTTTTTATTCGAGACGTTCTTCGGAGTTCAATCTAGTAATCTGCAGGAAATTGTCTTAGTGGATCATAGTGTCGGCGCCGGGAATGTGCGATGTTTGCTCTGAATATTGGGATTAGTGCAATTACACTGAAGCAGTTACTCACCTTTTTGGGAGTGGTGGGTCTACGGGTCGTTGGCGGTCGTTTCTGACGCGTTGTGTTCTGAAATATTCTAGAACGAGATAGATAATTGCTTTGTCTGGCAGCACAAGAGTTGATATAGTTATGTGGTCTTTACGATGATGGGGAAATTTTGAAGATTTAAAATATCATCTTTGCTAGCAAACTTTCTCGTGGGGCAGGGTTTTCTAGTTTTTTATTCGAGACGTTCTTCGGAGTTCAATCAAGTAATCCGCAGGAATTTATCTTAGTGGATCACAGTGTCGGCGCCGGAAATGTGCGGTGTATGCTCTGAATATTGGGATTAGTGCAATTACACTGAAGCAGTTACTCACCTTTTTGGGAGTGGTAGGTTTACGGGTCGTTGGCGGTCGTTTCTGACGCGTTGTGTTCTGAAATATTCTAGAACGAGATAGATAATTGGTTTGTCTGGCAGCACAAGAGTTGATATAGTTATGTGGTCTTTACGATGATGGGGAAATTTTGAAGATTTAAAATATCATCTTCGCTAGCAAACTTTCCCGTAGGGCAGGGTTTTTTAGTTTTTTATTCGAGACGTTCCTCGGAGTTCAATCAAGTAATCTACAGGAATTTATGGATCCTCATTTCTAATTTAGTATAGTTTATTTAGTTTAATTTAGTTTCTTATTTCTTAATTCTTACGTTTAGAAGACACAGATTGAATGGTCACAGCCGTTTTCCCAACTATGCGACCAGATTGGGAATGTTTGGGCTAAAAAGCCTTTTGTATAGGAGAGTGCAACAGGATGTTGTCCTTTGTTTTCGCATCTTACGCATGGAAGGTGTTTAGACCCACTTGCGGTCGGACAAGGGGTTTTGTAATTGACCACAAACCTCATAAATGTTGGTTTAAATATCATAATTTGTTTTTCTATCGGACTGCGCGCTGGTTTTCAGAGATATTTTAGAAGTATATAGA